>APFE030202818.1:18779-37477 GCA_000404065.3 Pinus taeda
TCACTTGCATGCTTATTTGCTTATTTTAGGTATAATTTATTTTATGTTTTTGTTTGATTTCAGCTTTCAAGTTTTGTTAAATGTTCTAATATTGGAAGAATCTTATTTGAAATTGTTCTTGTAAGAGAACCATAAGATCTCATACAATTATTAGATCTAGGTCTATTTCATTTCAGCTTTTAATTTCTTATTAGATGTTCTAATGTTGGAAGAGATCTTGTACAATATGTTCTTGTAAGAGAATCATAGATCTTGAACAATTGTTAGATCTAAGTTTGATTAGTTATTGAAAGATATCTTAATGAATATGTTCTTGTAATGGGACTTTAAGATCTTGGACAAATTAGGAATCTTTCTAGATCTATATATTTTAGATAAGCACTTCTAAGTTTACCTTCCTGGGTTGACATTAAATTAAACTCTAATTTTCATCTGCATTTCAGACTCAACAAACATCTTATTATGATCTTTTACAAGAGTGGTCCACCATAGGGGGCTCTCACATAGTACAGTTTAAGGGAAACTGAAAATATATATCTCAGATGACAGCTCATTAGAGTGATTAATCATGGTTATTTTTGCAAAATCATGAGGTATTAGAGTGAATCGTACTCAACAAGATTTGCCACATATGTGTGTCAACAACTAATGTGGATCAACAGAATTTTTAGTGGCTATAATTTGAAAATTAGAACCCTAATAACATTATTATAACAGCTTTATTAATTTATTCTCCTACCCTACTCTACCCTAAAAAGAAGAAGACTCATTTTTAAGTATAGGAGTGCTTCCAATGCATCCATGTGCGCAACAGAAGGTCAATTATACTCATTTTCAAATTCGAAAAGTATATACGAGAAAATACTAGAACACGAGGTTCCAGCTACACTAATTGATGTGATGCTACAAATTGTCGAATGATAAAGGAGGAGTGGATAATGACAGTCATTTGGAACCAGGATTCTATGGGATCCATATACTCTTGGTTACTTGATTCATGGGAAACATCTAACGCATCATGAAAATCCTCCACATTTCCTTGTTTATCCTCTAAAGTGCAGACTGGACCAAATATATGTTCTGATTTTAATGGCTTCTCCTCATCATGCATGATCCATAGCTTCTCTGTCTTCTTAGGAAGATCTTCCGGATCTTCAAGAATCATCTCTTCCAGAGGAATAGACCTTTCTCTAACTGATTCCAAAATATGATCTTTCTGTGAAGTAGAGACCCTAGCTTCTGCTAGAATTTGAGATAATTCTTGGAATAGCATCACACTTCTTGACATTTTCTTGCTAGCACCAAACTTGAAATCTTCATTTATTTGGGAAAACAAACTTTTGATTGACCCAAACAAAAGCAGATGCATGGATCTTCACTCATGTGTTACTATCATCTCCGCCCTTTAGTTGCCCTCTACAATGGTAAAAGAAAAAAATAAATTAACAAATCTCAATTGTAGTAAAGAAAACAACCACACTTGCAGTAAAGAAAACCTGTCTTGTGATCTTTCTGGCAACACTGTCTAGTGTGCTTTAACAAGCAAGGGGAATCTCATTAAAATATGACTTGAGGGATTTGTAAAATAAAAAACCTTAAAATAATTAGAAAAGTAAATCATTCAAGAAAAGGCATTCCAAAGGAAGCACACTACAACAAATAAAGAATGCAAAGCTTCTATAAAAAACTATAGCTACATTGCAAATATGAAAGCATGAAACAAATTCAATTTCAAACTATTTTAAAATTTGTACTTAAGAAAAATCATTAAATACTTCTTGCTATTGGAAAGGATTTGCAGTGTTCAATTTAAGAAATTTAAGTTTGTTGATCATAGATATTCTCAAAGAGTTTTGTTGGACAATTCATAAACTTGAATTGAAAGTCTCCTCATGCTAATTCTGGCATTGAATTATAATGATGAATATTTAAAATACGAGGATTAAAAATGCTTATGAATGCCCAAATAATATTAATTAATTAAATCATATTTTCTAACGATCATATCATAATTATTATCTCCATTATAAATCCCTGCAATTGAAAATCTATTTCATTAGGTAATGAATTGAACACAACAAATAGTAGAAATGAGAAACATAAATAAAAGAAATGTTTGCTAACTAAATATACTAAAAATAAATTCTAGAATAATGACATCACTGAATTCATGAATGAAACCTACATAATTAAATATCAAAACATAAAGGAGATCTAAAAAACAAAATTGCAGAACAAGAATTTAAATTTCTCACACATGAAATCAAATACAATAAAATAAATCACACAAACAAGAAATAAAATGCAGTGAAATAAATAAATCCCAAGAAATTTAGCTAATGAACTGGCTGATGGACCTGAACAGCCAGCTCGATCTCACTGTAAAAATCAAATCAACAACCCATCTCATATATTCGAATTAGCCTGGAAAATATAAATTAATTGCAAAATCTAAAACCAAATTACATGAATGCTAAATAATTAAATGACGGGCTCTAGTGGTGTCCTCCAGGGATCATTCCACTGGGCTCAGATTCCTCACATGGTACAATTTAAATCTAGAATCTACAAATAATACAATGATTTCTTATGCGATCCTAGCCTCAACCTAGTTCTATGTGATCCCCCCCGTCCTCTCATGCATGCACATCAATCTCTCCTACATAGCAGTATTGCCGCTCTAATTAAATGGATCAATGGTTGCATAGAATATAAATTTAGGATTTTTGGTTAATATAAATTAATTAAAATGAGAACAACAAAATTTTCTTCCAATTTCAAGGTTGAGTTGTTGCAATCCCGACTTCTGGAAGTAATTTGACTTCATCGCATTACTGGCAGTGGTGCATTAACGCACAATTGGATGCGGTGTTGACCCTTTGAATGTTGGGAAATTGACACACTTCAGTTGTATGTAGTTCAACTTCTTACAGCATTCGATCACAATGTTGAGCGATAGGGAAAGTAACTCCAGAAGCCAGCTCAAACAACACTTGCTGTTGAAATGTTGCATGTCCATAGCACCGTAGTGTATCAACAAAAATTTTGCAATGCACTTTCCTAACATCAGCCAAGTATCGAAAGAAAGCTTGGAAAATCATGCTTTGCTTTTTGAAGAGGAAATAACGCTCTCCTTAGTAAGTCTGAGATCACAAAAATGAAGAAATTCCATTGCATTGAGACTAATATCCTTGTTGAAGTGCAACATATCGATTGTTGTTTGAGTGAAAATCTTCTTCAGTGACACTCAATTTCCTATTGTACAAAGAGTCACAACCAAAATTGTTCTTCCCTTGAAATTCAGGCTGAAATTGAAACCACCATTTCTCGTCCAATGAGAGGCTTGGATTCATGTTGATACCCCTAGCTTTGTAATCAGATATTACAACGAGAAAGTATATTTGAAAGAAAACAGATACTGAACCACCGACAATAATATATCCACAATTATTACAAAGCATATCAAATAAAGGAATTGCATTGAAGGTCACTCCAAAGCAAGGGGAAATTATATTTGAAAGAAAACAGATTCTGATCCACTGACTATAATATATCTGCAATTATTACAAAGCATATCAAAGAAAGGAATTGCATTGAAGGTCACTCCAAAGCAGCTTGGGTGTTAGATCTCACCAACAAATATATGCAATCCTTTGTTATCATTTGTCTTTGCCTTTTCACTTGTTTTAGAGCAACATCTTTTGTAAGAGAAAAACAATCATTTATGCAGTAGTTGACTTTGAAAACTGGGGATGTTCTTAATTATGTTGTGAGTATCAAGAACCTGTATTGTGATTGGACTAGGTTATTTTCTTTTTCCTCCGAAATGCATTAAGTTTGTTGAAGATTTTTTCAAAACTTTGAAACTAAAATATGTGCCAAACCCTCATTCCCATGGAGTCATAACCTGAATCTAATACCATTGGTCTAGATCTTGGAGTGAGGCCCCCAAGATCTAAAAAAATTGAAATGGATCTTGGGGGGGGGCCAAGATCTGAAAAATTGAAATGCTAGAAGAAAATATGAGAACACACATTAAACAAAACGATCAAGAATTTTTTTATTAAAATAGTGAATAACTATAAAATATACATTGTGGTGGACAATAGGTCATTTTACAAAATGCGATGTGTTACTTATAGCCTTTTTTGGTTACAATACCACAGGTAAATTCCATGGGTGGGTAAATACCATGGGTGAATGAATACCATAGGTGGATTTCACCTACAATACCATGGGAAAATACCATGGGTGAATGAATACCATGGGTGGATGCCACTTACAATACCATGGGTGGATAAATACCATGGGTGGATGAATACCATGGATGGAGGCCACTTATAATGCCATGGGTAAATTCCATGGGTGGATGAATACCATGGGTGGATGTCATTTTCCATTCATATCAAGAAGCTCTTAGGGCCTTGTGGGCTTACAAAATTACTTGGAAGAATGCAATTGTCTTTACTCCTTGTGAGCTTGTGTATGGGAAGCAATTCATCCTCCTTATTGAATTCAATATCAAGACATGGAGAACAACCTTACAAGTGGGGATGGACCTTTTATAGGCACAACAACATCGACGAAATCAACTTAACAAACTTGATGAAATTCATAAAGATGTCATACACCAGATGAATATTGTTCAACAACAACGAGAAAGATGGCATGACAAATTTATAAAGAAGACAAAGTTCAGAGAGGGGGTTTGGGCTTTGTCGTTCGATTCTAGATATAAGGACTTCAAAAGGAAATTTTATACCTGATGGTTGTGACCATATGTGATTGAGACTATATTTGATAATGGATTGATGACGGTTCACACTATTGATGAAGCATGAATCCCATTAATAGCCAATGGACATTGATTGAGATTATATATGAAACCTTAATCTAAAGAAGAATTTATTAATGGGTTGGAAAAGTTGTTAGATAAAATAGTCATAGAATGTGTGGATATCCAACCCTCTTCTACAAATATTTATTTTCTTTAGTCCATTGCATTGAAAAGAAGAAGAAGAAAAAAAATGATGAAAAGGTCTAGCAGTGAAAACCTAGTTCTTAGGCACTACCAGCACTAGTGATGTTAGTGTTAGAGTCGGTCTAGTTATCCCTCCATCAGAGATCAAAGCTCTTTTTTGCATTTCATGTTTTAGGTGTCCCATCAGTTTTCATCAGTTGCATTTCGTTAGGCATGCCATAACTCTGATGGAGTGGTATGTGTCATTCATTCCCCTCATGCATATCACTGCTGGTTTAGGATGAGACATAAAGCTTCACAAGTCATTTTTTAAATTTTTAGGTCTAGGTCTAGGGTTTGAGTTAATTTAGTCTTGAAAAGTCTTAGAAGACCAGCAGGCCAGAGGGATTCCTTTGATAAATCATCACTTCAATAATTCTCATCATTGTACAGCTGAATAAGGACTTCTCTTCAAAACTCTATTTTGAAGACAAGTCGCCACCTCATTTTTGTAAAAATTGTAAAAATTTTCAGTTCTTCAATTATTCAAGTGCAGCCCTAGTCTCCTTTGTTGAAGCATATCAGAGTTATACCTGCAAAAATTATCAGAGAAACTCATCATTTCAACCTATTTTATGAAGGAAACCAAAAAGGTCAGAGCCTATTAATTTTGAAAAAGTGTCAACAACCAAACATAAGAAAAATGGGTTTTCATTGAGAAAAAATCAAAATGGATGCTATATCAAGTGAATTCTCCTCATTTCCAACCCATTACAACCCATTACACATTTTGAGAGCTAAGAGTATCATTGAAGGGTGATTTTGCAAGTTTGAGGCAAGTTCATGAGTAGTTAGTTA
Organism: Pinus taeda; assembly: GCA_000404065.3. Lineage (NCBI taxonomy): Eukaryota > Viridiplantae > Streptophyta > Pinopsida > Pinales > Pinaceae > Pinus > Pinus taeda. Next base: position 24,598 of record APFE030202818.1, read on the forward strand.
GTTCTAGAGGCGCGCGGCGCATCAGCATAGGCGCGCGGCGCACTCAGAGCGCGCGGTGCATCAGGCCACTTTCTCCTGTGTAAATTAACATAGGTGCGACACACTCAGAGCGCGCGGTGCGTTGGGTAAAGCACATGACGCATAGGGTTTCTGCCTACAAATTCACCAAGAAGCCGCTCAAATCACCTCCCCTCACGCCTAAATTCTCAGGTAGGCCTGCAATCATCACTTGGTTTTGTTTTTGGATGGTGTATAGGTGGTATATATGAAGAAATTAGCCTCTTTTGTAATGAAAAATCAAGTGAAAAGAAACCCTCCATGTTTATCAAATTGCTGTAATGATTCAAGTCCAAAGTTTGCTGTAGGGTTTTAAAAAATTATTGTTGCCAAGGCTCCATTTTCCCTTGTTTCACATTTCCTATTTTCCCCAAATATTTTCCCAAATAAATCCCCACAACACTACACCTTCCTCTCTCAAACTCCCAATCATTCTCCTATAACCATATGATCCCTACCTTGTTTCAAAACCCTAAAACATTTCTATCCCCCTTGTCCCTTCCCTAATCTCCTCATTTTATTTTCATTGTTCCCATTTCCCTTGCTTCCCTTTTCCTAACAATTCCCATCATTTATGTCCCCTTGGTTACAGCATTTTGATAAAGAGACAAAAAGTCAACAGTCAACTTTTGGCACACAGTTTTATATCAGCAAATATATATATTCCGGCCACCTTGTTTTTAGAGAACATGTCAGACATCGAGTCCGAATATGAGCAGGAATATGAAAGTGACTCTACACCGAAGGACAATGTGCCTAATGTGCCACACAGATATCACAGGGGTGGCAAGAGTGGATAGCATGTTAGGGAGGAGCCTACCTCTTTGGCTCAATTGCAAGCTTGCTCGCTTGCCATGGATTGTTTTCGGCGCCAAGCATGTTAGCAATATTGTGAGATGATCTCACAAACTTAGCATCATCAGGAATTGGTCCGTCTATTTGTCCTTAACTTACAGGATGGTCATGTGAACCTTGCCGGAGTGGATTTCACTTTGTCACCCGACACTATTTCTTAGCCACCGGAATACCAAATGTGGGGGAGGAATGGAGTAAACGCCAGATGCTAGACCGATATTATTATGAACCATATTTCAAGCCCGCATATATCAGACACTCGAGCGCGGCTTTTCCTTTCAGATACCTGAAAGATGAGTTTGCACCATTGATGAAACTCATCATTCGGTATTTCAGCTATGAGAGCAGATTTTCACGTCTCTATGCGTACCATGTACGTTTGTTGATGCATTTCACATGGGTACGTATGATGAGCATTCCGTTTTTCATGTGCCGAAACATAGAGAGGATGGTACCATTAGTACAGAGGAAGACCCCGACACATCAGCACAGGAGCATATATCACTATGCATTGATCAAAATCATAGTGATGCATCAGTTGGCACAACAGGGTATTGCTTGGGAGGATTTCATCTCCCGTGATTTCTTTTCAGTGCTACAGCCTCCTCCAGAGATCATCCACGATGAGGGAGGGCCTTCACAGCAGTTTGACATTCATGAGACCGAGCATGTTGATGCTCCAGCATATGTGACATATCAGAAAGGCCCCAAGGCCTTATTTGTAGCTGCACGACGAGTACTTTCTCCACCCGGGGTGGAAGGGGTCTCATTGACATCATCACCAGAGCAAGTATTATCTCCACATCATGTGGAAGGGGTCTCGCTTCCATCTACAACATAGGTACAGAGTCAGGATAGGGGCAAGAGACCCATGGTTGATGAGGGTCCTTCAGGAGTTCAGGATACCAGTATCATTGATGTTGAGGCTAGTTCGCCCAGCTCAGAGCTTAAGGAGATTATCCGAGAACAAAAGGCCGAGAATGAGTCGTTGCAAAAGAAATTGCAGATGGCTAAATGGGTGATCAACTACTTAGAGCAGCGCAACAAGCAGTTGGAGGATGAGCATGAACTTTATGAGCTGTGCAAGATTCGTGAAGACCGGGAATTGGCTCGTAGGAGACCCGGTGATTTGACACCTATTGATCGGGAATCGATCCTCATCCGCATCAACACTCACTTGGAAAATTTGTTGGCGGAGGCAAACAGGGACAAGGACATGCTTCTCCATGTGAAGACTCACTATTGGGCTCGCATGCATGTTTGCAAAGCGAGAATGAAGGTCCTCAAGAGGCGTTTGAGCAAAGCGCTAAAACAAAAGAAAAGGCCTGATCCGCTTCTATTTTTGGCCGAGGCTGCACTAGTTGAGCATGATACATGATGGAGGGTCTTCACTCCAATTTTTTGCATATTTGGAGAAAATTTTGTCATTTCAAAATTTTTGGCTTGTAAAACAGGTTTTTGGGTTCTATGCGTCGCGCTCAGCACGCAACCCACAAAATGGAGAGGTCCAAATCATAGGTGGCTTATATTTTTGAATTTTTCATGATAAAATACACATTCTCAGCAATTTCCAAGGCATTTCATCAAGTTTTGGGTGATCAAAAGCTCAAAAAACATCATGAAAATCACCTTTCTGCCACTTTTTGCATCAGCAGGTAGTACTTTAGGGAGACTTCACTTTGGGAGGGTCAAATGGAGACCAAATTAAAAAATTCCACTTGTGTTGGAAATAAGACATCCATACCTTTCCAACAAGCCCACTTGAGCGTAATTTGGATTTCAGGAAGTGCTCCAAAAGTAGCTATAAAGGCGCGCGGCGCACAGGGCTTTTTGGCCAAATTTTCACTGTTCAGCTCAGAAACTCGCCCAGTTTTGACTAGTTTTGACTTGTGATGGAATTTTTCACCCTCCTTGATGTAATTATTGGATATTTATGTTTTTTGGACACTTATTTACCTATTCTAGATGATTCATTCATAAAATAGCAAAAATGTAATGAATGAATTGGTTTCCTAGCTTATAGAGGCAAGTTGTTTTGACTACCTAAATTGTAGTGCTTAGTTTAGAATTGGTTGAAACAGCTCCTAGAATGATGAACTCGACCCCTAGAGGCAAGGGAATGTGTTGACTTGCCTTTATTATGTATTTTCTTAGTCATTTTCAGGGTTGGACTCTTGGGATAGCTTGAGACTATATTGTACATATCTTATCAGCATTTTTGGCAAAGGAAAGACCAGGGTTTTGCAGCACTATTTGGAATCCATGTGGCTTTATGTCTTGATGGTGTGTTTCTCTAAGTACTTGTAAGTTGTGTATGTGCATCATTGTCTCTCTTGAATCTTATCTTATTAAGCAAATGAAGTGTTAAGGTAGAATTCATAAAATTGATATGCTCTGCCTTTAAATTTGTTTAATATTCTATGTTTTCTTCAGTTTAAGGAGAATCCTTGATACCCCTTGCTCTCCTTAGCCTCTCACCATTCTTATCTATCCATATAACCTGATTTAAGGCATCAAAACAATTGCCTATCTTGCCCCAAGTGGACCTTTGCAAAAACTGTGCCTCATCCCCGCACCCAAAATTGCCTTTCCCTTGATTTCAACAAAATCATAAAAAATCAATCCTAAACTTTTTGTACTTAATACCTAGCCTAAAATCAGTCATCAATTCGGTCATCTCGAGCCTTTTCAATTATATTTTGTCGAGTTTGACCCGGAGAGAGCCCTCTCCTATCCTCGTAGGGCTAGCTACGAGGCTGAGCGTGGTTTGATGTGGCCTTGAGTCTTGCCTTATTTCAGCCTAAGGCAGATTTGAGTGCTAACAGTTAGAAAACTAGGTATTGGGTGATATCAATAGGAATAATAAGACTTATGGTTTCTCAAACCCTTTGGGGCATAACTGGATGGGATTTTGATAGAAAACCAAGATTCCAACTGGTAGAGTCCGAAAAAAAAAAGAGATTTTTTTTTAATATCTATTTATTTTTAGGATGATCACTATATCATTATATGTTATCAACATGTCATTTGGATATGAATTTGTAGGAATCATTATGATGATGATAGGGATTGGAAAAGTAGTCAAATATAAAAGTCATAGAACATGTAGATATCCCACCCTCTTCTATGACTCTTTAATTTACTTAGTCCATTGCATTGAAAAAAGAAGAAGAAGAAAATGATGAAAGCATCTAGTAGGGAAACCTGGTTTTCAGACGTTACCAACACAAGTGATGTTATACAACTAGGTACTAGCTACTATCACAGGGAATATGAAGACTTCCTTTTGTGAAAACCCTTCGAGGTGTTGAGAAGTGTAGCAAGAAAGTCTCAATTTGACTTTGGCTTAGTAAAATTGAGAAAATTCAAATTTCCACATCAACAAACGACTTGGAGGCAGTTAACTAAGGTGACATGGCTCTTGTCAATTAGTTAGCTCAGTAAATTCAATTTAGAGGGCTAGGAGTTTAGTTAAGCATGTGTGATTGCTCATTTGTAGCAATCAAGGTTAATTATTTCCAGTTGTATTTAGTTAAACTAGTTCTAACTATTGATAGAACTAATTGGAGGTCATTTGTGTAGTGGTAAAACAATCTAACTCAGTGATCATCTACTTAACTAATCAATCAACTCAAAATATCTATTGCATGCAAGGAATTCAATTCCAAGGCAGTGCAACAAGCAGTTGTAAACTAGTTTGAGTGTACAGGTGTTACATGTAGTCATATGATCAATCCTTGGGAATTGTGTAATAAATTGGAGGAAAATTCCTAAAAAATAGGGGTTAATTCCTCAGGATTTGCGTAATGAAATAGGGGCTCAAGAAGAGGAAAACATTGACTAAGTTTGGGTTAGATATTCTCATTGAGCGGAGAGATAGGTTATTCAGTTGCAGGTTGTGCTCATAGCGAGTAAGAAATTGTAATACATTCTCTATTCATCTGATTAATGAAAAGAGGATTGAGGGGTTTTTCCCAGTTGGATTCCCGTAGAAAAAAAATATTTTTCATGTGTGGCTTTTCTTATTTCATGTTTGTAAATGCTATTCTAAATTGTGAATTAAATATCATAGATAAGTAGAGTAGAATTTTGTCTCTTGATTTTGGATTAAACTTCTTGAGTAGTTGCAATTCTATCACCATATTTCTACATGGTATCGGAGCTGGATTCACATTAGAACATAAATTTTGAAGTTGTTCCTTGGGAGGTTCAAATTTGCAGCTTCATTCTAGTAGGTTCTCTTTAGATTTAGTAAGATGACCTTCAATGGGATAAGATTAGAGTATTCCTTGGAAGGTAGCTTGAATTTCATTGCATGGAAGGATCACACGAAGGCGATGTGTGATGATAACATTTTGCTGGAATATGTGAAGACAGACATTACGAAACTAGGATCAGTTGATGCAAAGAATGATCTGTTGTTGAATGTTAGTTTTGATGTGCTAATTTCAACTTCAGATTTATAAACAAATGCTTGTCAATTGCTTCAGGTGCATGGTTCTCTTATGGTGTTTGTGATTGGAAACATGTAAATTTTATCAAGTTTTTATGTGAAATACATGAGAAAAATAGCTAGAAAAAGAAGTGATGAACAACAACAATGAAAAGTACAACAAACCATCAACATGAACACTTAACACAGTTTTTTGATGAAGATGTTCACCCCTCCTGGGCTACATCTCCTTAGTCTAGCTTCCATGGCTTGGGCCTCTGTATTAGCTCAATATGGAAAAAAATGTTGTTTACAAAACTATACTACTCTTGAAACCTACTTCAATGTGTTCAGAATTCTCAAATCAGCTAGGAACATCTTTTCCTGAGCTCAATTTGGTCGAATTTTGCTCCAGTTATGACCAAAACTTCTTTCTCCTAGAAAACTTCCTCTAAAACTGGAGGAACTCCAATTAACTCCACTAAACTTGGAGTTTCTGCCGAATTAGGAGGATCTGCCGAATTCTCTTCCAAGTTAAACTGGAGTTTAATTAAATGTTAAACTGTATTAATTAATGGTTAACTGTAGATTATCACTAATACTGCGTTTAATGCAAACTGTTAGTTGGTGGCTTAAGCGTAGCGGACACATGCGATGGCTTAAGGTTCGTTGTTTAACTGGCAGTTAGTTGCATTATCCATGTGGTTCTTAAACTATGAACTGATGGTTTGATGTAGTGGTTACATGGGTGGATTAAATGCTAACAGTTATGTTTGTTGGCCACTGGATGGATTAACCATTTTTCGTTACCACCGGAGTTTGGTGTGTTCACATGTTATGGTTTAGATTGGCAGAAACCACCAATAGTTTACCTCAACTCCAAACATATTCAACAACAAATATATGTGGAGACCTTTGTTGGTTAAGATCCAAAGCATGGGTGCAATGGTATGTTGTGCAGTTCGTTCGAAGTAGATCCCAAGTTTGACCCCATGGCTTGCCATAAAATTTTGGTAAAGTGCCATAGTCGACCTTTAGGGAGGGACACGTGGTGGCCTCTGGGCTTGCCACTTAGCCTGTCCCCTCCTCATTGGTCCACCTCCGACAAATCGAAACATGCCACATAACCATCCAAAAACCAACCACAATCTAACACTTGGTGAGACCTAATAGGTAGTTGACCAACCTTTGACCCTTCCCAGTCACTTGCCACATCATTAGTACAGACTACTGACTGTGCAGTGACTGTACACTCTTTTATTTCAAATATTCCACTATTTGGAAAAGGAGACAGATGTGATATCTTCCTCATAATAAATCATTTTTCAGTGAAACAAGTTGTGTTGGGATCGTTTCATCGAGACAGACGTGATCATTCAAGTTTCGAGCCATTCTAAGAACTTTGATTTTTGAGCTAAATACTGAGCACCTGATCATTCCTCCCCACTAGAAGCCTTTTGGACCCCAAAATATACTATCAATTGTTCAACAAGTGAGGGTACAGATCCCTCACCTTCTCGATCTACAACCATTTGGCTTTAGAAGGTTTTTGTCCCTCGAGTCTCACTCTAAGGTATTCAACATTCCCTCTCTTTGAATTTCTGGTTCTCCTGTCGAGTATGAAATTTTGTTGTAGCTCATGAAGATATTATGCCCAGAAATCATCTATTGATGGAAGCTGAACGTGCTCTCCTTGATCATCAATCAAAGGAGGCTCAAACAATCTCAAGTTCGTAACATTAACAACAGAGTATATTTGCATATAAGGAGGCAAATCTAGCTTAAATGCATTGTTACCAATCTTTTCCATAATTTTAAAAGGACCATAACGGATTGGCTTAAGATTTTTGCCTTCCCCTTGAAGTCTCTCTTTGCTAATATATAACCAAACTTCGTCTCCAACTTGAAATTTATGATTGACACAGTGTTTGTCATGCCGTGCCTTGTAATTGCTTTGACTTGTTTCAAGTTGTTCCTGCATTGTGTGATGTATCAATTGAATTTTCTCAATGAAATTCCTTTCCTTATTAATGTCACTATGACCATCAATGGCAAAAACTTTCTCAAAGATTAAGTCCAATTATGATCTTGGCAAGTACCCAAAACATGCCTCAAATGGCGATGTGTTTGTGGAAGAATTATTTGCCTTGTTGTATGCATGTTGTATGTAATGCAATTTTTCATCCCACAACTTGGGATGTTTGTTGCAATATCCTTTAAGAATATGAATTATTGTCCTATTGACCACCTTGGTTTGTCCATCTATTTGTGGATAAAAGGTTGTACTCTTCTTCAACTTAGTGTCCATCATGTCCCACAAATTTGACCTAAAATTCCCAACAAATCGAGAATCTCGATCACTTACAATGGAAGTAGGAAGACCAAAATGAACCCAAATATTTTGGAAGAAAAGATGGGTTGTTTTTTTAGTTGTAATTTTATTTTTACATGGTGTTAGTATAAACCTTTTTCTGAACCTGTCTACAACTACATAAAAGTAATCATGTCCTTTCCTTGACAATGGAAGACCTCCTACAAAATCCATTGAGATACTCTCCCATGGATGTGAAGGTAATGGAAGTGGAGTGTACAATCCTAGTTTCTTATTGCTAGGATTACTTTTTGCACACAAAGAACATCCTTTAATGAAACGAGATACATTATCAAACATGTGTGGCCAATAAGACTACCTTTGGAGATTAGCTACTATCTTGCCTACACCAAAGTGTCGAACAATCAATGAAGTGTGCACATCCCTTATGATACTGCTTCTTTCTCCCTGTGGAATACATAACTTGCCCAAGTGATACAACAAACTGTTATATACATGGTAATCCAACTCTTCAATTTGGTTTCCTTGACTCAAGCTTTCATACGCATCTCGAAAGTCATTATCATATGCATATTTCTCAATGTAACTTTCATGCAAAACATAATTGTGCTTGAGTATAATAGATGAATTTACAATAAGCCTAGAAAACATATCAGCTACCTTATTGTAGATTCCCTTTTTGTACTTGATAACGAAATGAAACTGTTGTATAAAACCCATCCATCTGAAGTGTCGTGATTGCTGCAACTTTGAATGTGACTGTAAGTACTATAATGGTTGATGGTTGGTATCGATAATGGTCACCTTCCCCATCAAGTAGTGTTTCCATTTTTTGACACTTTGTACCAATGCGTAAATTTCTTTGTCATAAGTGGGATAGTTAGTCACTGCTCCAGTAAAAATTTCATAATGAAATGAAATGGGCTTATGATGCTACATAAGAACTACTCCCATGGCATAATCACTAGCATCCGTTTGAATCTAAAATGGCTGTCTAAGATCTGGAAGAGCCAATACTGGTGCTGAACTAATCTTTTGTTTTAAGGAATCAAATGCTTTCTGCTGTACATGTCCCCAATGGAAGACTTTCTTGAAACTAATCAATGCTTGTAATGGAGCTGCAATGGAAGAAAAATTAGCAATAAATTTCCTCCAATATTGTGCTGCCCCAAGAAAGCTTCTTACCTCTGTAACTGTATTGGGCTTGGGCCAATTCAGAATGACCTCAACCTTAGAGGGGTCTATCTTTAGTTCACCTCCTCCAGCAATGTGTCCCAAATACACTAAAGAAGTCTAACCAAATTCACACTTTGACATCTTTAAAAACAACCATTCTTTTCTCAAGACATCAAGTACTTTGTTCACATGCATGACATGTTCATCTCTAGATTTTCTAAATATGAGAATATCATCTAAGTAAACAATGACAAAGTCATCTAGAAATGATCTCAATACATCATTCAGAACTCTCATGAAAGTAGCTGGAGAAATTATAAGATCGAAAGGCATAACAAGCCACTCAAACAATCCTTGTTTAGTTTTAAATGCGGTTTTCCAAATGCCCTCTTCAGCTATTCTAACTTGATGATAACCACTTCGTAAGTCTAACTTAGTGAAATAATTTGCATACCTCAATTGATCAATAAAATCATCAATCCTTGGGAGTGGATAATGATTCTTTACCATGATTTTATTCAGTGCACGGAAATCCACACACATGCGCCAAGTCCCATCCTTCTTTGGCACCAAGACAATGGGTGAACCACATGGGGAAGTAGATGGGTGTATGATACCTTTTTTAAGCAATTCTTTAATTTTCTTCTTGATTTCCATACTCTCCATAATCAACATGCGATACATGTTGATGTTTGGAAGTGGAACATCCTGTTGCAGCTATATCTCATGCTAAATTCCCCTCTTAGGAGGTAGCCCCTTTGGTTCCTGAAACATCTTGCCATGCTTGCTTACCACATCAAAAAAATCAGATTTTAATTTGTCATCACAACCTTCAAAAGATTCATAATCAATATCATTCTTTTTCTTGATCAAGAGAAGCACAAAAGTTTTGCTTGCATTTAATAGTCTCTTCATCCGCCCTGAATTAACCAAAGAAATGTTTAGCTTTTTGTGATGGGCTCTCACAATGTACTCCACTACATTCTTTAGCAACAAATATTTGTTCTCATGGTGATAAAATATCGTTTTCCTGCCATACAAATATGGACTACCCAAAATGATTCCTGAGATGTCAAGTGAAACTACATCTAACTCAACTTCATCAATGAACTTTCTAGTAATGGAAAACTTGAATAAACATTTCCTTGTAACCTATAAATTTGCATTATTAACTATCCAACCCAATGGATATGGCTTATGATGAGGTAAATTTTCAAGGTTAAGCTTTTTGACCAAGTCTTCTGAAACTAAGTTTGATTGTGACCCAATATCGAATAATGCATCAATCTTTGTATGATTTGAAATTACACTTACACGGAACAATTCTATTCTTGATTCTTCATTTAGAGTGTTTTTATGACTATGTGAGGAACTAGTGCTTGAAACAACTTATTTTCCTTTTGTAACCATGGCTGAAATCTTGGTCTCATCACCAGAATCTGATCCAATATCATGTTGTGTGGTAGGGGTCGTCTTTTGTTTTCCATTATTGTTTGGTTTCTTAGGCCTTAGTTTAGGATGTAATTTCCAACAGTGGGTTTCATCATCCCCAACTTTGGAAAAATGTTGTCATATAGTTTTCTCCCCTTCTTTCTGCACACTTGCATTCTTCTTTCCCTTCTCTTTGTCCTTACCCTTGAATGGATTCTTCTTACTACCCTCTTCCTGAATGTTCTTTCCCCTTGCTTCAAGGTGCGTGGCTTGCACACATACCTCATCCAAATTGCTTAGAGTGAACATAAGTAGGAATGTAAACCCCCAATATATTTCAACAATGTATCTTGGGAATTCAAATTTACTCTTAACAACAAAGCCCTCTTTCTAAACTCCTGGGTATAGTCTTGGACTGTTTGGCCTACAAGTTGCCTAAAATTCTTCCAACTCAAAATGGCTTTTTGCATATAGGCTAAAGGATAAAACTGTATCTTAATTGCAGAAACAAATTCAACCCAATAAATGGATATCTTACCATGAATTCGCATTTCCTCTTGAGTATTTTCTTTCCACCAGACTAATGCTGCTACTTCTAACCTGAATGAAGCCAACTAGATCTTTATGTCATCTTCTTGAAGGTTCTGAATTTTGCAGTAAACCTCCAATTATCAAATCCAATTGTCTAACTTTTATGCATTCACTTCACCATTGTACATGGGAAGTTCAAACTTAATGTCCAATTTAAGTAAGGGAGTTTTCTCCTTTGGGGTTTTTGAATGAGTATGAACAATTTTTTGTGGTGGAAGTGGAAGATGTTGCTATTTGAGATGTTGAGGATGATGAAGATGATGAGGAATATGAATATGGTGGAGATGGAGGAGGCTCTCCTCCATTACCCTTTGAATCCTTATTTTCATCTTTTTTATCTCCTGAGCTTCCCTCTCCATGTGGAGGCTTAGAATTATCTCTAGCCATTTTAGTGTTCCTCTCTTCATAGAGGACTCTAACCATGTCAGTCAAGTCATAGAAATATTTCTTGCATGCTTCCTCTTATGAAATACCTTCAGTCTCTTTTGCTCCAGACATGATGGTTTTGGATTCAAGCTTAGCTTCTGTTACTACTTGTACCTCCTCAATCTTAATTGAAGGTAAAACTTGAGGTGTTTCAAGTGCGGCTGATATTGGAACTTTGGGTGGAGATTGTGGCCTTGTGGCCCTCCTTCTTCTGGGCATTACCTCAGGAGTTGGAACCAACAGTTTCCCTTATCCTCTCTGCAACTTTAACCTTGTAAGCATCACATTCTTACAACCATTAAAACCTTACTGGCACAAATTCAAGCAATCAAGAAAATAACCTTTCCTCTGATACCAAATTGATATGTTGTTGAATGTTCATTTTGCTATGCTAATTTCAACTTTAGATTTATAAACAAATTCTTGTCAATTGCTTCATGTGCATGGAAATTCAAGCAATCAAGCAAATAACCTTTCCTCTGATACCAAATTGATATGTTGTTGAATGTTCATTTTGCTATGCTAATTTCAACTTCAGATTTATAAACAAATTCTTGTCAATTGCTTCATGTGCATGGTTCTCTTATGGTGTTTGTGATTGGAAACAGGTAAATTTTATCAAGTTTTTGTGTGAAATACATGAGCAAAGTAGCATGAAAAACAAGTGCTGAAAAACAACAATGAAAATTATAGCAAAACATCAACATGAACACTTAACACAGAGTTTTGATGAAGAATTTCACCTCTCCTGGGCTACATCTCCTTGGTCCAACTTCCATGGCTTGGGCCTCTATATTAGCTCAATATGGAAAAAAATGTTGTTTACAAAGCTCTACTAATCCTAAAACTTGCTTCAATGTATTCATAATTCTCAAATCAGCTAGGAACACCTTTTCTTGAGCTCAATTTGGTTGAAGTTTTCTCTAGTTATAAACAAAATTGCTTTCTCATAGAAAACCTCCTCTAAAACTGGAGCAACTCTAGTTAATTCCACTAAACTTGGAGCTTCCATGGAATTAGGAGGGGCTGCCGAATTCTCCACCAAGTTAAACTGGAGTTTAATTAAATGTTAAAATGGATTAATTAATGGTTAAATATGGATTAGCACTAATACCACATTTAATGCAAACCATTATCTGGCAACTTAATGGGAGCGGACGCATGTGATGGCTTAAGGTTCACGGTTTAACTAGCATTTAGTTGCATTATTTGAGCGATTCTTAAGCCATTGAATTGGCAATTTGATGTAGTGGTTATGTGGGTAGATTAAATGATGATGGTTATGTTTGATGGCCACCAGATGGATTGACCATTTTTCATTACTTCCAGAGTTTGGTGTGTTCACATGTTATGGTTTGGGTTGGCGGTAACCACCAACGGTTTACCTCAACTCCATAAGTATTCAACAAAAAATATATGTAGAGACCTTTTTTGGTTAAGATCCAAAGCATGGGTGTAATGGTATGTTGTTGGTACCATTCTATGACCCCTTTTTCCCTCCCAAAACATGACCATTTCCTACCTCTTCTCATCATTTATTCCTCAAATGCCTTGGAAATTAATTAATTAATAGTTTTATA
>APFE030202825.1:0-10298 GCA_000404065.3 Pinus taeda
ATAGCTACCAGTCTTAGTGGGAATAGTAGCATTCGAGTGGACACTATTCCTGGTAACAAATACCACTGACCTTGCTCCACTGTTAGCGAGCATTCATAGCTCCGACGGAGATGTCAACATGCCCCATCGAAAGTTACCTCAATAGATGGAGTGGGAGGGTTACACACTAGATTTTAATCTAATTCCACTAGCCTTTCTCTACTATTTGAGAGCGTTTATAGTTCCAATGGAGATACCAGCATACCCCACCCAAGAAAACACCTGTTCCTATTCGTAAGGTAGTATAGTGACACGGGAAGGTCTCATGCATGGTTGTAATGTAACTAGTGGTACCAAAGTTTCAATTTAATTTTATGAAAGCCCAATCTTATGGTTAAAGGTCTAGACCTTATGAATTAATGTGATCCCTTAATATTTATGTGTAATTAGTATGAAAAAGGGATGTGGTGAGGAATATTCAACATGAAGTCGACATTAAATAAATTAATATTTGAGCCCTTTAAAGATTGTTATCCCTCAAACATGATCTACAAACCGAGTATTTATGTATGTATTAAAAAATATCATTAAAATAGTTCATACTAAGGACTCATATATATGTATTCCATCTTACCACAATCGCATAAATACTCTTCCAGATGCAAAAATTCCATCTTTATTCATTCTAAACTTAAGAAGCATAAAAGGTTTATTTATGTACATTATTTATATACAGTTTGTCTCAATGTTTTTTTTTTTTTATCAAAGAGGTCGAAAATCCAATGTGACTAGACACAAATCTTGTCGATGGGAAACCTCTTGATTATGGGCTTCATTTCGATCAATAATAAAAATATAGTTTATTGTTGCAAGAATCAGGGAGAAATTGTTTTACCAGGACATTGAGAAATATATTCATGTTTGATTGAGAATAAGAGGAAATTTTTTTGAAGTATGCACTCATCCACATTTCAACGAAGTCCTGCAGGCCTGTATGAACATATATTGAAGAAAATATTGAAATATTAGTAACTTGTTGTACCATAATGTCATCATAAATAGGTTCGTGATCCTGTAGTGATGTTAAATCTGTTAAATCATTATGTTCAACATATTCATTCATATCAACACAATTGAAATAACAACATGATTGTAAATTTATCCTTGTAAGTTGATTGTTATTTAATTCAAGATTATGAGAAGAAATTGATAACTTGCCTTCATATGTTTCATATATGGGTGGTTTTGAAAAATCTACATAACTCTCACATACAACAAAATCAAAATTTCTAAAGATATCACCACTTGTCATTTCATTAGATACAATTATATGTATACTTTCTTCTTTAACATCATTATCCTTAGAAGAATCAAAAGAAAAGAAATCATATTTATCATTGGTGATTAAACTATTATATTCTTCAAGGTTTTCTTGACGTTCAATGCTAGATATTGCTCCTAGTCCATCTAAACTTTCATTTGGTAAACCAAGAGAGTGTAAGCATTTTTTTCTAGAATCACCACCTTGCCAACTCACTATTTCATCATTAATATACAATTCATCTTCCTGAAACCCTGAATTAGAATCATCATAATTTTCATCTAGTAAACAATATAATTTCCAACAAGTGACCTAGAGGGATACATAGTTGTATAACGTTCATAGAAAAATGTATGGAAATCCTTTAAAGATGAAATACCTACGGGAGGAAGTTTTTTATACCATTTTTGAGCTCTACCTTCCAACGACATCATGAAAAATTTTATGCATACATCCTCATGTTTGACCCCCATCCTCATGTAACTTCTCGAATGAAATTACATTAATAACAATTATTTTAACTAAATGTAATACAAATTCCATCATCTAAATAAATCCCTACTTGAATCCTCCACATTAAAAGTTTTTTGAATAATATTCTTGCATTAAAAGAAAATATATAAATTAATTCTCAAACATAAAATATTATAATAAATGAAATTAAAATATAGCTCAACCTTTCATAATGTTCTCCTCATTATCTCATGTAAATTATTAATGATTTTTTTTTTTTTTTGAGTAAAATTTTCCTGTTGTATAAAATATTAGGTCATAAATTATATATTTAATGTGAATATATTTTCGAGAAACGCAAGATAGAATCTAAACTATCAAATTTAATAAATTTAGTGTTATTTTTCCTTTTTAATGCTTGCATTTCTACAAAATCTGCCATGAAATCTTAATGTTCCTCCCATGCTAAATTGATGTCTGCACAATTTCTTCACCTAATCATTAAAAATAACTTTTTTGAGTTTAAATGAAAGATAATCTAATCTAATATTCTCTCTCTCTCTCTCTCTCTCTCTCTCTCTCTCTCTCTCTCTCTCTCTATACAATTTCAAATTTAAAATATAATTTTACATTTGCTTTCAGTTTTCTTTATTCTAGTCTTCAGTAATTCTTCTGTACAACCTTATGGACATATTTCTGTATGCAATCTCATTATATGATATCTAATTTAAGTTTGAATAATTTTTTATATTATTATATATTTATATAACACACACACACATATTTATCTAATATAATATATAATAGATATGAATTAATATACACATTTTAAACCTAATTTAAAAAAATTAATATATGTACCTATGTATTAAAATTCAATTGAAATCCTAAATACCCATGCTATTAATTATTGGAAGCTTGGAAGAGAGGGAAACCTAGTTACACGAAAACTCGATGAAGTTTTGAGCAGTTAGATTGATCTTAATCTACAATTGTCAGGTGTGAAAGTGATAGGTAGTTAGCATTTTCAATAAGCTTGATGGGTTACTATTGTAGCGGTTGCAACACCCTCCAAAATTTTGGCCTGCATCCAATTTTGGAGCCTTCCTTGGGTTTTTCCTTGATGTTTGCAAAAACTTGGGCTCATCCCATGAGCTTGTGTTGAGTCTTTGCACCCTCCTCACTTGAACATTCACCAGACATATTTTAATATGTTGGTCACCATTGTTGGAGAGGTAAATCCCCTCTACTAATAGAGGCGATCCCTACTAGCCCAGAACGGGTCTAGCAACAATCAATCAATGCTACTCTGCAAGTTCCTAGTTGTAATTAACAAGTGGGTAATGAACACCTACTTGGATTCCAGCGCTATTTGTTTGATGAAGAGATGTCGCTCTCACTCCTCCGCTCTGGTCGGTCTCGATCCTCCACTATCCTCGTGGATGGACACCTACACATGCAAAGAGAGAACAAACACGAGCGTGAAATCTAGTAAAAGCAACTATACATCAGTCAGAAAGGATGTAATTCACATTAACCATTATAAGACAAATGAGAATGGAACCATAACAGTAGTCATCTATCTTTTATTAATAAAAAACAAAGAAAGGTACAACCAATGTTCTGATGCTGAGTCCTTCTCAAGAGGGTCCAGCCAGCAAGTCTCATAAGCATTCACCCTTGGAGGTAGATCTCCCAAGACAAACAACTCTCTCTCTCACACAAGGCAACAAGACTTCACAACCTTCCTTAAGCTTTCTAGCAATCCACACTTAACACACCAACTGCCTATTAAGAGCAGCACTAAAGCACTATGAATTCCTCTATGTCAAAAGCTATATATCCCAAAACTAGCTGCTCATGGAAATGGTGGAGGCTTATATAGGAGAAGAAGGAGTCTCCATGGGTGGTGGAAGGATAAGCTTATCTCCAAGAAAGGTGGCTCATATGACGAACAAACATGCCATAGAAGGGAGGGTGACCTTTACAAAGCCAACAACCAGGTCTGGAGTCATGTGGAAGGCTGGCTGTTAAAACAAACTCGCCCAAACAGGATCAGCGCGGGTGCATAACTGGACTGGCGCGCTGACATCGCATCCCAATAATAGAAGAGGTCTGGTCAGCGCGACTTAGTACAAGCAGAGGGCACACTGGCTATGAAATTCGATCAGCGCGGGAAACCCGTGTGCTTCCACGCTGGCAACGCATCAATTGCACTATCATCCGCCAGTCAGCATAGTTATTTCAATAACAGTCGCGATGATCCAATAAACTTAGGAAAAGAGGGTTTTTTTTCCATTTCAGAGAGCATGAGCATGATGGATTTGATTTCATGACACAGTAGGGAGACTGACAAGGAGACAGTGACATTTTATTGTGTAACAACCATGTCATGCTTGCAGTCATGTTTTGGATATGTTCACAATCTGTCTTCGTGTGTACAAGTTGTATTCTCTATGTAAGCATCTGTCACAGTCATACACGAAGTTGTATGCAATGTTGCACAAGTGTCGTCGTGATCGTTCAATGATCTATCACAAGTGTCATGCTTGTTGCCCACATCCGTTTGTCAGTCACACTAAGCATGTTGTCTTGTTGGTTCAAGGTGCCTTGTCATTGAGTTGTGTTGAGTGTGTGTTCGCAAGGTCATTCATGCACAAGTTCACTCACTCACACACTTAGTCATTTTGTTGAAACTCTATCGACGATAACACCCTCCACCAGCTGAACCTCCACTGAGATTTATTTTGCAGTCTCAGTGCTCAGTGATCATGTACTACTACATAGAATTGCGTAGAGCTTGAGGCCGCCTCCTAGGAAGTATGCACTCCACAATCCTGGAATTGATCCGACTGAATGTCACCCAAAACAACACAAAAGTCTCTCTGCAAGCTATCTGAATCTGTGCTACCCATAAGCAAATATATCAAGCTTCCCGCTGGTCAACTAGAGAGTTTGACCAGGTAGTGACCAAGGAAAATTTTAAGGATGGAAAATTTTCTTGAAGTTTAGAAACATTGGCGAATCTCACTAATCCCTAATATGCAAACTATAAATTTTTCAATGATATATTTGTAAAAATTATCAAATTTATAATGATTTAAATATACCCTTCATAATGTTGCGTATTTTTAAGGTAAAATAATTTTATATTCTAAAATTTGGGCGAATCATCTTTTATAAAAATTGGAAATTGGCGAATTGTTTTTCGGAAAAATCATGGAAAATTAGCCCATTGGGCGAACATTAGCCCCTAAAATTTTCCATGGTAGTGACCCTGGGCTTCACTCCTCCAAAAAATTGCACAGAAGCTGCTAGCATGCCCACCTCCACTGACTAAAGAAATTTCACAGACATGAAGGACAAGCACTTGTTGCCTGTCATTGCACTGTCCTTGAAATTTACGCAGTTTTATCAACTAGTCTCCTTGTCAACTGACCTGATGCTGTTGGAAATAATACTGAGAGGGGGGTTTAATCAGTATTATCATATCAATATTTTAATTTTAGTATACGCTACTTCAGCTCAGTGAACTAGCGTGTATACGCAACTATACTTAATGAAACCAACGTATATGCAGAGATCTTTTGTTTTACCCAGATTATCATGCACTGAACTTTAATCAGTATATCAGCAATTCATTAGATGATGTAGTAAGAGCAGAATAAAGCATCACACATAAGCAATACACATAAACACCAAGATATAAGGTGGAAACCCAATGTGGGTGAAAACCACCTACTGCAATTGTCTCTGTCTTCTATTAATAATAAGAGAATTCTGTTTACAATTTTTGTACAAGTGCAACCTTATACCAGTACGCAAGCTTCTACCTGGAGAAGGCTACAACCTTCTCTCATTCTCCAGCTTCTAATAGAAGGGAGCTACAACCCCCTGGCTCTTGTACTACCTGATATGTTTACTAGTATGTAGGTACTGACCTACAGAAGGCTATGGCCTTCTCTTTTCTTCCAGGGACCACATTTCATAAATTTTGAGACTAGATCCATCAATAACATCATTCAATCATCAAATATATCTGCATCAACCAATTTTCTTTGAACCATCCACAACTGAATCAATCAATCACTATAACAACCCTTCAATTTGATCTTTCAGAATGTTGTAACCAAAATACAGTAACTAGAACCCAAGCCAGAACCCAGAACACTGCAACAACAAACAGAAGCAGCTAAAACATATTTGATAAGGTATACACTACTTTCATGTGTCAAACCTGCATGCATACGTGCTTTCCTCAAGGCAAACCTGAGTACAGATCTGCAAACCAAATTTATGATGTATACGTTGTTTTGATATGCAGAACCAGTGTCTATATGCGCCTTTTCTAAAGTGAACTTGCCTACAGATCTGTAAATGATGATTTAAACATTACAACAATTCCAGACTTCAGTCATACCTAGATCATCATATTTACAGACTACAAAATGAGCCAATTATTTAGATAAATAATCAAACCACATAAATATAATTCACTTCAAGCCTTAAGATCCTAATACATCATTAGATCTTATCCTTCATCAGGTGCTAAGGTTCATCCTCGGTTCAGATCCAGCGATGCACCATAACCGAATAACCTGCATAGTAGATCTTACTCTTCATCAGATATTCAATACTTGAGTACCTTTTCCTAATGATCTTCTCCTCCTTTTATAGTCTTAGGCCTTACTCAATACCATGGACCAAAACCACTTAGGACCAATACCTTGGACAAAATACTTAGGGTCAATACCTCGGACCATATATATTGGACCAATACCATGGATCAAAATACCATGACTAAAATACCATGGACCAAATACCTTGGACCAAAACCTAGTTTTCTAAGACATACGTGCCTTTCATTATATGAAATTTCGTGTGTACGTATATGCTTCTTTTATACAATGAACCCGCGTGTATATGCGAGTTGGCCAATGGTGAACCTACATATACCTTTCTTTCTTCATTTTGTGAAGTCTAATCTGTAACTCTATGATGTTAACCTACTAAACTATGATATTTCATCTGAGTGAGTTGCCATCAAGGACAACACTTGTGTCATAGTGCCAAATCTATGTCATAATGCCAAAAATATCCCCCTTTGGACTTGATGGCAACACCAAGTCACTCTCCCCCTTTGTCATCAAGGGAAAAGGGTCATAATCCCCCTGAGTACATGCTAAATTCTCTGATATGCTGAAGTGTGTTGATTGAGCTCCTATGATTGAGTCCATGCTCCCCCTAAGCACAAGCTAGGTCTGCAAAAAAATAACATGATTCTATACATATATCATCAACGACTTTCTTATCACCAAAGACTCATACATTCATTCATCTCCCAATCAAGTGGGGATATACCAAATTTTACTCATCCTCCCAACCAAGTGGGGACATACATGACTGAAATATAGCAATTATTACATCATCCTTCCCATGCATAGTGGGGTTACAAAGTACATCAGGGACTCATCAAAAGATTACAATAGGAAAAGACAAATTATTACATCATGGGTCTTTATATGAAATTTATAACAAAGACCAAATTTATAAACAAGACCATGATAGTCATCAGCAACATCTATTAATCAACATCCAAACCAGCAACCATGGTCTCCCCCTGAACCAGTTCTACTTGAAACAAAAATAACTATGTGAATCTGTACCAAGATCTTCTAAGAGAATGCCAACAATGCATTATTAAAACATATGCTCCCCCTGAACCTGTGGTAGATGATCACTACCAGATCTGATCATTTCATATATCAGAAGAGTTATCAAAGTATCATCATCAATTAGATATACATCAAGGTGTCAACAACTTATGAGAGCCAACATATTTCCACATGTCATCAACAGATTGAAACCATCATCAAGCAGAGCAGATAATGCACTGAACCATATCAAACCCCTTTTCTCCTGAGTTTGTCCCACAACTTCTCCTCAAACCAACATATATGTGACTGTACCCGCAACAACCAGCATATGTACAAGACTATGCTTTATGAAACTCGTGTATAACCACATTTTCTCAAAAAAATGGATTTTAACAGCAAGATAATGCAACAACTACTCCCAGCTTCTGTTTGAGATATTCAAATGTCTCTTTGGGCAGTGATTTGGTGAATATATCAACAACCTGTTCTTTGGAGGGAACATACTCCAATTTGACCTTTTGTTCAATCACTTGCTCATGTAGAAAATGATATTTGATGGGTATGTGCTTGGTCTTGTAGTGCATTACAAGATTCTTTGAAATACTAATGGCATGTGTATTATCACATAGAATGGAGATGGTACATGTGATCTGAATGTCTTGCAAGGTTTGCATCATCCAAAGTAGTTGTGTGCCGCAAGATGCAACAGCTACATATTCTGCTTCAGTTGTAGATAATTCAATTGAACTTTGTTTCTTGCTAAACCAATATACTAACCTGGAACCCATATAGAATGCACCACCACTAGTGTTTTTTCTGTCATCAACGCTTCCTGCCAAATCTGCATCTGTATCTGCATGAAGTGTAAAATATATATCTCTAGGATACCATAAACCAAAGTTCTGTGTTCCTTAAAGATATTTGAAAATCCTTTTGACTGCATGAAGGTGTGATTCCTTCGGATTTTCTTGGAATAGTCCAACTATTCCTACTCCATGCATGATGTCCAGTCGGGTACCCTGTTAGATAAAGTAGACTACCAATCATGGATCTGTAAGTTGGTTGATGTACTGCTGCTAATTCATCATTTGAGCTGAGACTGCATCCCGTTACCATTGGGGTACATACTGGTTTAAAATCTTCCGTGCCATACTTTTTCAAGATCTATTTGAGATATTTGGTTTGTGACAGAAAAATACCATCTTTATTTTGTTGAAATAGTAGACCAAGAAAATATGTAAGCTCACCAAGCAGAGACATTTCAAATTCTTGCTACATTACTGAAGCAAAATTCCGACTCAAGGCTTCTTCATTGCTACCAAAAATGATATCATCAACATAAACAACAAGTATTAGTAATTTATTATTGTCAATCTTTGTATATAGATTGCTATCAGCTGATCCCTTTGAAAAACCTTGCTGATGGAGATATTTGTCAAGACGGTAATACCAGGCCCTTGGAGCTTGTTTCAGACCATAGAGAGCCTTTCTAAGTCTGCATACAAGTTTTGCGTCATTTCCAAGAATGAATATGTTTGGTTGCTCAATATAGACTTCTTCTTCTAAGTCTCCATTAAGAAAGGCAGATTTTAAATCCATTTGGTATACTTTGAATTTCTTAAAACTAGAAAGAGCAAGAAACATTCTTATGGATTCAAGTCTAGCAACAGGTGCAAAATTTTCTTCAAAATCTATACCTTATTGTTGAGCATATCCTTTACAAACAAATCTAGCCTTGTTTCTAATAACTTCTCCATTTTCATTCAGTTTGTTTTTGAATATCCATTTAATTCCTATGATATTCTTATCATGAGGTCTACGAACTAATTCCCAAGTGTTATTCTTTTCAATTTGCTCAAGTTTTTCATTCATGGCCTTGACCCAATAGTCATCTTTGCATACTTCATTTTCATTTTGAGGTTTGATGGAAGATAGTAATGCTAGATAGCTTGAAGCTTCTATAATAGTTCTTCTTGTCTGCACACCTTCCTCTCTCTGTCCCAAAATTTGAGTTTCCAGATGATTTTTCTGAACACACCTGGATGAAGTCTTTTCTTCTACCATTATCTCTTCTTCTGGTGCTTCATTAGTTTCTTCTTCAGAATTAGTGTGATTTGATGTGGGAGGATAATCCTCATCTTCTTCATAATATCAGGTTTTTATCTGTTTTGGATTTTTGCATGCTTCATCAACCACAACATCAATACTTTCAATAATTTTCCCAAGTATTTTATTATAACATTTATATCCTTTACTTTGAGAAGAGTAACCAAGAAGAATACCTTCATCTGCTCTGGGTTCAAACTTACCAAGTTTTTCATTCGTCCTTTTGATGTAACATTTGCTTCCAAAAACTTTGAAGTATTTTACAGTAGGAGTCTTACCATACCAAAGTTCATGTGGAGTTTGAGTGTTGTTTACCCAAACATTTGCTTGGTTGAGAATAGTGATGGCAACAAATGCAGCTTCACCCTAGAAAGTTGCAGGAGTTCCAGACTCATCTAACATAGCACGAGCCATTTGTTGAACAGTTCTGTTCATCCTTTCTACCACTCCATTTTGCTGAGGAGTCCTTGTAGTGGAGAACTACCTTTTTATTCCATGTTGTTCACAAAAGTCAAATAATTCATCTGAGGTAAATTCCCCTCATCGATCAAATCTAAGACATTTGATTTTGCGATCTGATTCATTTTCAACCAAATCTTTGAAGGCTTTGAAATTTTCAAATGCTTCAGCTTTATGCTTTAGAAGACCTATCCAACACATTCTAGAAAAATAATCAATGAACAATATAAAGTATTCTTCTCCATGAGGCAATTTTTCCTTGATGGTCCACATAAATCAGTATGAACAAGTTCAAGAGGCTTACTAGCTGATCCTTCCTTTTC
>APFE030202829.1:1101-24309 GCA_000404065.3 Pinus taeda
TCCACGATGACCTGTTTGGAGCAGCGAAACCCTAGAATCCAAAGCTCTGATACCAAATGTTATGAAACCAACTCAAGAAAAGATAGAAAAGATAGATCAACAACTAAGAATTCAGCCTCTTCAAGGGGGAAACCTCCTTTACATTACATAAATGAAAAATTCTTGGATGATACAAATGAAAAGGCCTCATTTCTATATATAGGAGTCTAAGGGGTCATAACGTAATCAGAGCCAACATAACAATAATAATGTAAGGGCACAATAATAACAATAGTGGGCTTCTATGGGGTACAATAGTAACAATATGGGCACTACGTGGGTACATCAATCTAATAAGTGGGTTGTGCTAATAACAATAAGAGGTTACGCTAGTAGTATAGGGGCCTAACAATATGCCTCACAAACTGAGCCAGAACTATGAAGTGGAGTGGCCAAGAGGTTCGTCCTTCAGTAGAGTCACCAGATAGATGATTACAACCAAAAATGTGCCCAAACTTTGTCTATCATCAAATCTGGATCTATGTCGTCTCCCAAGGAAGCTGAGCTTCAGTCTCCTCTCCCCAGCAACGGAACCAATTATGTTATTGCTCCAGGAAACTCTCCTAGGTTGCAGCTCGAAGATGCCTGGTAACATATGATCTTCAATAGTGTTCTCGGAACTATTGGAATGGATGAAGGTTTGGATCAAGATAGATAACCGTTTCAACTCTGTTTTCACTCCAGACATGCCTAAAAACCCTCAGCTTGACAAGGCTTTAGACCACTAATGCTCAATAGTTTATAGCTTCAATGGATAGATGGAGAATACTGACTCTATTAACAGATGCATACATAAACATATATGAATGGCTAGCTACATGAAGTAAATGAAGCTTGCAAATCTAATTTATCAATGCAGAGATAAGATGATAGTTATCTGGCATTAGACACAAAAGAAAACATGAATAACCTATTCAATTGCAAATCCAATTCATCAATGCATAGATAAGATGATAGTTATCTAGCATTAGACATAGAAGAAATCATGAATAGACTATCTAAGTGCAAGCTTAGAACAGAGGGGAAATGGATATTGAACATGTAACAGTAAAAGAAGCTTGTATTACTGGAATGAAGATGAGACGTTGCAAGGAACAGAATATCCACAGTCTCCAGAAGTTGAACCCTTCATACATTTAACTCTCAGCCCTTTATAGGCCTTTTACAATGCTTCTGAGCTCTTAAAGGCTCGGAGTGTCTTAATCTATCGTTTTTGTCTTTAACAACTTGATGACAGTAGAGTAACTGCATTCTGGTGGTTGGCTGCATTGTCTGGGAGCTCGCTTGTGCCAGTGATGCTCCATGATCATTCCATTTGTTTTGGCTGTGTTGCGTTGTTGACGCTCCATAATCGCTTTTGTTTCTGGCTGCATCGTGTTGTGGCCGTTTTTTTTCCCTTTTCAGCCTTTCTCTCCTGACAATTGTTTCCTGGCCTCTACTCTGTGATGGAATGGCTATCGGGCCTATGAAATCCCTACAACGGCCACTTTTCTATTTTACACAGAGAAATGTTTCCATACTGTAAACTCCCACCAAGATCTGTTTATTTCGGACTCAAAAATTCTTGAAACACTATCTGTTCCCCTATCGGACCCATCCTTATTGTTATCGCAAGTTGTTGATGGCCTATTCTCAGTCTTACCTTTGTATTTGGCAATATGTTAAAAACACTAGAAATACATGAAAAAATGGCATTGGAAAACCTGAAAATATTATATATTTTCATTCCCGAACCCTTTCGGGTACGATTGTTATCGCATCAGCGCTACTCCAAGGTTACCTTTGTATTTCGTTAAGTAACGAAAAACTATGAAAATGTATTAAAATTGGCTTTTCTGCGGATTTCAAATTTTATGCATTTCCCTTCATGAACCCTTTCGAGTTCGGGCCTTATCGCATATCGCAAGTCACTTTGGTCCTGTTCCATAATGTTTCCCATATTGCGATCTACCAATGCGATTGATCGCAATTGCATTTTGCTCATGCCCTGGGCCCATGGTGAGCACTCCTTCTTAATCTTCGATAACGATCATGTGATGCGATGTGGGTCATCGATCTGTGTGCTTGATCGACGATCCATGTTGCATTGTTTATCACCATCGCATGTTCCACATGGTCCGCCCCTAATCTGCCGATTGCGACCTGCCAATCAGAGATCACTGATTGGGGGTGTCTTCCGCCCAACCTTAAGTCCTCCTCTGTGTTGGCCGATTGCGATTTTCTAATTAGATCTGGGCCGTTGATCGGCCAGATCTGATGGCTGTTGTGCATTTCTCTGTGTATGCCTCCAGTAGTTGGTTTTTGACTGTTTTCTCTGGTTTTCTACCTCCCAATAGTGCTTTTCCACCATTCCAAGGGTTATTCTCCTGCGCTGGTTTTGATCTTTGGCAGGATTTTGCTGTCTTTTGAAGAATTAAAGAGCATATTTGGATTCGTTTTTGGGCCAAATGCTAACAAGGCTAACAAAATCTAAGAAACATTAGGTATTCAAGTACCGCGGCTTCCTACAAAGGTACATCCAGGATGAGATGGAGTTCTTAGACATCTCCTTGCTTAGCACGACATACCAATACACTCTCAAGATTGAGGAAAAGCTTAAACACAAAAAGAGATACTTTGGATCTATGAATCTAAGCAAGGGAAAGGCGCCCCCAAACCGCAGAGTGAAGGGCAAAGCTAAGGCAGGGCAACTCATGATAACCCATCGAAGCCACAAGAAAATAACAATGCCACTAAGACAAAGAATGACACTAGAAAGTGGTCTGAGTTCCTTAAGAGCTCCACTCACAACACAAGTGAGTGTCAGGCCAAGTAGTCACTGGTGGTCGAGCTGAAGGCCTCTGAGTCTGACGACTATTCTGATTCTGAGTCAAAACCCAACAAAGGGAATGAAAAAGGGAAGCAGATCATTGACGTAAAGCCCAGTTCCACTGTGGCCACCACCAAGATCCAAAATATTGAACTTGAAGATTGATAAGAGGGGGAGCGCCTATTCCACTCATAGATGTGGGTGAAGGGTTCTCCGTTGCAGTTCATTGTCGACAACAGAAACCAAAAGAACCTCATTTCAATAGAGGTCGTGAAGCAGATGGGTATACCAACTACAAAACATCCACAGTTGTACACCATCGGGTGGCTTCACCAAGGATGAGATCTTCCCGTCATCCAACAGTGTTGCCTTCCCTACAGCATCAAGCCCTTCACGGATGAGGTGTGTGATGTTGCTCATCTTGAAGTTTTTGATGTATTATTAGGACAACCATACTTATGGAAGATACATGTTGTATATGAGTCTAGACCTCACTCTGTTATTATTTATTTCAGTACCAAGTTATACATGATACCCGAGGTAGCCCCACTACCACCATCTCTTTGATCTTTGTTAAGTAATGCAGTAAGTTCATCTCCCAGATTCGGATTTTTTTTCTTCTTTTTGATTTGATCTCAAAGTAAGGGGAAGGCCACAGCCACGTCCATGGATCCTGGGAAGGGTTCCTCCAGGCATCATGAGCAGGTGGATGCGGTCATGGATGAATACAAAGACATATTCTCCTCACCCACAAGGGTACCCTTGCATTGTCAGGTCAACCATTCAATCAATCTGACTCCTGGAGCACCTCTGCCCAACATTCTGATAAATTGCCACTCCCTTCTAGAAAATGAAGAGATCAAGTGGAAAATCGAGGAGTTGTTGCAAAAAGGGCACATCCGACCAAGTTCCTTGCCTTGTGGAAGCCCGATTGTATTGGTACAAAATAAGGATGGAACTTGGAGGTTATGCATTGATAATCGGGCATTAAACAAAATAATTGTTAGGAACAGGTATCCAATCCTACGGATTGATGACCTGCTAGACCAACTCAAGGGGGCCAAGTATTTCAGTAAGATCGATCTAAATTATGGTTATCACCAAGTTCCAATAGAGCCCACAAATGTATGGAATATTGCCTTTAAATCCAAGGAAGGCCTTTTGAATGGTTGGTTATGCCCTTCATATTGGCAGATGCCCCCTGCTACTTTTATGAGGCTAATAGAAGACATCATATGGCCCTTCACCAAATTATTCTTGGTGTTTTATCTAGACAACATCCTCATCTTTAGCAATAGTTGGGAAGAACACTTGCAACACGTCCAGTAGGTCCTTCAAACTGTTCGGAAGCACAAATGGTGTGCCAACTTGGAGAAATGCACCTCTGGCATGAGCCAGGTCCAATACTTGGGGTACCTCATAAATGAGTGTGGCGTGCATGTGGACTTGACCAAGATCCAAGTCATTCAAGATTGGTCAGCCTCGACCACTACAACGGAGCTTCATAGCTTTTTGGGCCTTGCAAATTTTTATCGGAGGTTCGTGTTGGAATTCTCCCATATCACTTGGACTTTGAGTTAGATTACTAAGGGTGGGGGGAAACAAAAAAAATTATGGTCTGAGTCCCAACAGAAGGCGTTTTTTGAGTTGAAGTGCCACCTCTGCTCTACACCGGTACTCACACTGCCAGACCTGTAGTAGCCATTTGAAATCAAGACATGCACCTCAGACTATGCTAGTGGTGTAGTCCTCACCCACCACGGGAATCCAATGGTCTATCATAGTGAGAGACTTTCCTATACAATTCGGAAGTACCCCACCTATGATAATGAAATGCATTCCATTTTGCAGGCTTGCAAACAGTGGAAGCACTACATTCTGGGGAAGGAGACGTTCATCCACACTGATCATCGACCCCTTCATTATACAGACATAGAGGAAATTACATAACAGTCGTCATCATAAGTGGTCTACATATCTGCAAAAATTCCACTTGAACATTCATAACAAAAAGGGAAGCACCAATAATTTTGCATACTGCCTCAGTCAGCCCCTAGTTGCATAACTTACTACTACTCTCAACTCTTGTGGTCACAAGACCTCTGGATGGCCACAACTATACAAAAATTATCCAGAGTTCAACTCCCCATACCGAATGCTAATAGATGGGAAAAAATTTCTTGATTTCCACCTCTAGAAAATTATTATTATGCTATGTGGGCCACATTTTGTTCCTTCAAGTGAGCATGCCAAACTAATTTGGGAGGCACATTACAGTTGAATCGCAAGACACTTTGGGGTGGAGAAAACTTTGGTTGTACTACAAAAGTACTTCTATTGACCCAAACTCCAATTGGATGTTGGAAAATATATCAGATCATGCACTGCCTGTGTCATCGCCAAGCCATCTATCAAGAAGCAATTCATGTACGCTCCTCTACCTAATCCCAGCCAGCTGTGGGAATCCATCTCCATGGACTATATGTTTGGCCTCCCTTCTACCAAACATGGTAATGACTCTATATTTATGGTCGTGGATAGATTTTCTGAGATGGCTATATTTGGTAGCCTACAAGAAGAGTATCACAACAGAGAACACTGCCAATATCTTCTTTGAACGAGTATGGGTACACTTTGGGATCCCGTAGAAAATTATATGAGATCGGGATAGCAGGTTCCTGAGAACATTCTGGTCAAGCCTCTGGACACTATTGGACACTAAGCTCACCAAGTTGGCTACTTTCCATCCCCAGACTGATGGTTAGACGGAGGTCGTCAACAATATGATAATGCACATACTCTGAATGTACAACTCCAAGCATCATAGAACCTAGGATGGGAGTCTTCCATATGTGAAACACAGTTATAATAGAGCTCTCCATAGCTCGACTGGTCGCAGTCCCTTTCAAGTGGGTCTAGGATATCAATTGTTGTGTCTAATTGATGTTGTCATGCCTCGAGCGACTACATAGACAGAATCCTTTGAGGCGGATAAGGTGACCAGATTTATTGAACACATTCACCAGCAATTTCACAACATCCTAGAGAAGTCAAATGCCAAGTACAAGCAGTGACATGATCAACATTGGATGCCACACAAGTTTCAGGAGGCCGACAAATTCTAGTTGCATTTGCAGAAAGAACACTTTATTGGAGCCCATCAAAAGCTCATACCACTCTGATATGGTCCTTACAACATTACCAAGGTTGTGGGAGACAATTCTTTTAGGCTCAAAATCCCCCCTTTCTTTGGTCTGCACCTAGTGCTCAATGTGGACTGCCTTTGACCATACTTCCCACCATTACTAAACACATCAGACATTGTTGAACAATGCACACCAAAAAATTTAAATCCAAATTGCATGGAACAGGCCAAAACTGATCAGATTATGGACACATGGGTCAAGAACACTTGCGAGCAAAATATCCAACTATATCGGGTTGTTAAATTTGGCCAACTCCTTCACCAAGGCAAGTGGCTCACCAGGGACCAGGTTCAATAGAAATTTCCTCACCTCATGGAGGCTTTGCACGCAATGGGGACCATTGCTTCCTAAGAGGGGAGGAATGCTCCAAGTGGATATTGGTGGACACCTACCTACCCCAACTAGACCTCCAGTTAGTTTCTCTTGTTTCCTTGTTTATTTCAGCATTTACTATTTTGAGCAGTTTTTTGGGTCCTAAACTTCCGGAGCATTTTTCACCCACTAAATGGCATTTTGTTGAGGTCTACAGCAGGCCCACGGCCATTGCCATGGGCCTATGACAAAGCCTATAATACTCGGAGAGACATTTCCAACAAGGTATCATACGCACCAAATAGAGATAATATGACCAAGTTATGGCCCCGGGAAGTTGGCGGACCAACTAACCCCAATGGGGCCCATAAAATCTTGGTGTTACATCTCCTGGGGTTAGGGTTTTAGATGTTTAGGGTTTTCTCATGCTTTCCAATAATAAATAGGCCCTTAAGCCTCATTGTAACACAATTCAGAGGCATGTAGCTGCCACATCTCTTCTTAGAGATAAGCTACCATCGCCCAAGCTAGTCTTATTTCCATTCTGTTTGTAAGCATATTTCAATATTTGATATTAATGAAGTAAAGTATTATTTTTGCTGCATATTTTTGTTTATGGTTATATATTTAATTTGTTTCATTCATTTTTAAAGTCGATTCAGTGGTATCAGAGTGGTCTGCTTGTTCTCTGTTTTTATTTGCATGTCTCCAACAAGGTCGGGATATAAGGAGTTAGGGCTTGAAATGGTTGAACCTTTGCAAGACCAGCCTTTCAAATCCCGACGACTTCCCATGGCAGAAGAAAACAAAGATGAGGGGGGAGGAGATCCTATCAAAATATTGCTCGAAGAAGCCCTCGAGCAATAAAGGAATGCAACAATGGACAACTTTGCCCAGATCCTTCATCGGCTACCCAGGGGCGACACATCTACTTCCAACAGCTACTCTGGAAGTGCCACACCTTTAAGGTACAATCTAACTTTTAAATTCCCATATTTGAGGGTTAGATATATGTGAACACCATAGATAAATGGTTAAATCTACTAGAAGGATAATTTTTTGTTCATGATATTTCCAGCCGAGAAAATATTACTTGTGCTCTTCTCAAAGCCGCCCCACACATCAAGGACTAGTGGGAAAGCTACTGAAAGAAGAAGGATGAAAGTACGCCCTCACTATTTTCTGTCGCACCCACTTGGCATTCATTCTGGGACACCATCAAAGATAAGTACTACCTTGTTGGGAGCCATGAGGATAAATAAATAAAGTGGACCACACTATGACAGGGAAGGGATAAAGAGGTGTTAGATTTTACCAATTTTTTTCATACCCTTCGCATGAAGTTGGGCATCAAGTATTCTAAGAAATTTTTGGTACTCAACTACCATGGTTTCCTACACAAGTACATCCAAGATGAGATGGAGTTCCTGGACACCTCCTTGGTTGGCACATCTTACCAATATGTTTTCCAGGTTGAGTAGAAGCTTATACAGAAAAAGCGAGACTTTGGA
Source organism: Pinus taeda (assembly GCA_000404065.3). Taxonomy (NCBI): domain Eukaryota; kingdom Viridiplantae; phylum Streptophyta; class Pinopsida; order Pinales; family Pinaceae; genus Pinus; species Pinus taeda. The sequence continues at coordinate 8,979 of APFE030202829.1, forward strand.
ACTGTGAATCCGAAGCAAGGGAAAGGAGCCCCCAAACCACAAAGAAGAGGGAAAAGCCAAGTCAAGACGACCCAGGATATCCCGCTGAAACCGTAAGAAAACAACAACACATTGAAGACAAAGAAGGACACAGGAAAGTGGTGTGAGTTCCATAAGAGCTCCACTCACAACACAGGTGAGTCTTGGGCCAAGCAGTCACTAGTGGCTAAGATGAAGGCTTCTGAGTCTGACTCATTTTTCGATTCTGAGTCAGAACCTGATGAGGGGAATGAAAAAGCGAAGAAAATCATTAAAGCGGAGACCAGTGCCATTGTCGCCACCACCACGATCCAGAAGATTGAGCCTGATGATCCAAAAGAGGTGGAGCGCCTATTCCACTCATAGATATGGGTGAAGGGTTATTCATTGTAGTTCATTGTCGATAGCGAGAGACAAAAGAACCTCATTTCCGCAGAGGTCGTGAAGAGGTTGGGCCTACTGACTACAACACATCCGTAGTCATATATTATCGGGTGGCTTCAAAAAGGACGAGATCTCTACGTCAGCCAGCAGTGTTGCCTTCCCTATAGAATCAAGCCCTTCGTGGATGAGGTAATGTGTGATGTTGCTCTTCTTGAATTTTTTGATGTATTATTAGTGTTAGAAAATTATATATTACAGAGCAATGGAACACATAAAATATATTGCAGAAATATAAACACAGAAAACACATAAAATATATTGCAGAAATATAAACACGGAAAACACATAAAATAAGAGAGACATATATATACGTGGTTCACCCAATTTGAGCTACATCCACGGAGAAACAGCCAGTCCTTCCTTTTATATTATCCAACAAACTAAAGAGATACAACCTACAGAAGATCCGCTATAATTCCCTATTCGCTCTCACACAATCTCCTCTCTCTTTTGCACTCAGAATACAGATCTACATAGATGCAATACAATTCCCTCATATATAGCGAGGGGTTGCCTTCTAGGGAAAAAAAACCTAAATTAAACATAACTTCTACTGTCAAATCTCCGCCTAATGAATGACCCAGATTGACTACGAAATTACAACATTTCACAAGGCAATTTTACATCTATTTTTAGCTTTGGGGGCACAGCCCCCAATCTCCCACCAGGGGGGCCTCCCAAAGATCGTAGCCCCTCCCCAGACCCCCCTTGCAGCGCAAATATTATAGGAAACATTCCCGCCACATTAGGAACTAGGGTCCAATGCGGTGATACCTCTGAATAAAGAATATAATTAGGCTCCACACCCAACAATTAGGAAAACCATACTTATGGAAGAGACATGTTGTATATGAGTCTAGACCTCACTCCATTATTATTTCTTTGGGTACTAAGTTATACAGGATACTGGATGTAGCCCCAGCTACTGCCATCTCTTTGATCTCTACTAAGAAATGTAGTAAGGTCATCTCCTAGACTAGGAAATTTGTTTTCTTTCTGATTCACTCTCAAAGTAAGGGGAAGGTCGTAGCCATGTCCATAGCCCTCAGAGATGGTTCCTCCAAGTAGCAGAAGTAGGTGGATGTAGTCGTCGAAGAATACTGGGACATCTTCTCCTCATCCATAGGGGTACCCTTGCATTTTCAGCTCAAGCATTCAATTGATCTGACTCTCGGAGCACCTATGCCCAAAAAGCCGATATATCACTATTCCATTCTAGAAAATGAAAATATCAAGTGGAAAATCCAGGAGTTGCTGCAAAAATGCCACATCCAACCAAGTTGTTCACCTTATGGGAGCCCGATTGTACTGGTACAAAAGAAGGACGGAACTTGGAGGCTATGGATTAATTATCAAACATTAAAAAAAATCACTATCAAGAATAGGTATCCAATCCCACAGATTGATGACTTGTTGGACCAAATCAAGGGGGCCAAGTATTTCAGTAAGATCGATTCGAAGTATGGTTATCACCAGGTTCGAATAGAGCCCACAAATGTATGGAAGAATACCTTTAAATCCAAGGAAGGCCTTTTTGAATGGTTGGTTATGCCCTTTGAGTTGACAAATTCCCCTGCTACTTTTATGAGACTAATGGATGACATCTTGCTACCCTTCACCAACTCGTTCGTGGTGGTTTATCTAGACAACATCCTCATCTTTAGCAAGAGTTGGGAAGAAAACTTGCAACACATTCGGCATGTCTTTCAAACCCTTCAGTAGCACAAACAGTGTGCCAACTTCAAGAAATTTACCTTTGGCATGAGCTAGGTCCAATACTTGGGGTATATCGCAGATGTGCGTGGTGTGCATGTGGACCCGACCAAGATCCAAGTCATTCGGGATTGGCCAGCCCCGACCACTCTAACAGAGCTTCACCGCTTTTTGGGCCTTGCAAATTATTATCGAAGGTTCATGTTGGGATTCTCACATATCACTTGGCCTTTGAGTTAGATTACTAAGGATGGGGCAAAAGAAACGTTTTCCTGGTCCGAGTCACAACAGAAGTCGTACATTGATTTGAAGCTCTAAATATGCTTTTCACCAGTACTCACGCTACCAGAATTGCAACAACCATTTGAAATCGAGACAGACACCTCAGACTATTGGTGCAGTCCTCACCCAACACGGGCCTCCAGTGGCCTACCATAGAGAGACACTTTTCGATACAATTCAGAAGTACCCCACCTATGATAAAGAAATGTATTCCATCGTGGAGGCTTGCCGACAGTGGAAGCACTACATTCTGGGGAAGGGGACAATCATCCACAGAGGTCTCTGACCTCTTTATTTTTTATAGACACAGGGGAAGTTGTCGAATGATTGTGATTAGAGATGGTCTACATATCTACAACAATTCCACTTGAACATTAAATACAAAATGGGTAGCACCAATCATGTTGTTGATTACCTTAGCCAGCCCCCAGTTGCATAACTATCTATTGTTCTCAACTCTTGTGGTCACAAGACCTCTGGATGGCCACAACTATACAAAAATCATCCACAGTTCACCTCCACATACCAGATGCCAATAGACGGGAAGAAAGTTCTTGATTTCCACCTCCATGACGCATTATTATGCTACCTAGACCACATTTGTGTTCCTTCAAGCAAGTGTGCCAAACTGATTTGGGAGGCACACTACAGTCAGATCGTAGGACACTTTGTGGGGGAGAAAATTGTGGTTTTACTACAAAAGTACTTCTATTGGCCCAAACTCTGATTGGATGTTGGAAAATATATCATATACTACATTGCATGTGCCATCGCTAAGCCATCCATCAAGAAGCAAGGCATGTAGAATCCTCTGCATACTCCTAGCCATCCGTGGGCATCCATCTCCATGGACTCTATGTCTAACCTCCCTTCTACCAAACATGGTAATGATTGTATTTGTGGTCATGGACAGCTTTTCTAAGATGGTTGTATTGGCAACCTGCAAGAAGAGTATAGAATAGAGGATAGTGCCAAACTCTTCTTTGAACAAGTATGGGTACATTTTTGGATCCCGTAGACCATTATATCAGATCGGAACAGTAGGTTCCTAAGTACATTCTGGTCAATCCTCTGGACACTATTGGACACCAAGCTCACGAATTCGACTGCCTTCCATCCCCAGATTGATGGCCAGACGGAGGTCATCAACAGGATGATAGTGCACATACTTCTCATGGACAACTCTAAGCATCCTCGAACCTGGGATGAGAATCGTCCATATGTGCAACACAATTATAATAGATCTCTCCATAGATCAATTGGTCGGAGTCCCTTTCAAGTGGGCCTAGGATTTCAATCGTTGTGTATGATTGATGTTGCCATGCCTTAGGCAGCTACACAAACAAAATCATCTGAGGCGGATAAAGCGACCAGATTTATTGAACGCATCCAACACATTCTCCAGTAGGTTCATGACATTCTAGGGAAGTAAAATTCCAAGTACAAGCAACGACATGATAAACATTTGGTGCTACAAAAGTTTTAGGTGGGTGATAAAGTCTAGTTGCATTTATAGAAAGAACACCTTATTGGAGCCCGTCGAAAGCTCATACCACTCTGATATGGTCCTTACACCATTACAAGGTTCTCAGAGACAATTATTTTGAGCTCAGCATTCCCCCATTCCTTGGTTTTCACCTAATGTTCACTATGGACCGCCTTCGACCATACTTTCCACCATTACTAGACACATTAGAGATTGCAGAACAACTCACACTAATAGAGTTAAATCCGACTATATGGAATAGGCCACAACTAATCAGATTGTGGAAGCATAGGTCAAGAACACTTGCCAACAAAATATCCAACTATATCAAGCTATCAAAGTTGGTTAACTCCTGCACCAAGTCAAGTGGCTCACCAGGGACCAGGTTCAACATATATTTCCTCACCTCATGGAGGCTTTGCACGCAATGGGGACTATTTCTTCCTAAGAGGGGAGGAATGATCCAGGTGGATATTGGTGGCCACCCACCTATCACATGTAGACCTCCTATCAGTTCCTTTTGTTTCCTTGTTTATTTCAGGATTTACTATTTTTAGCAATTTTTGAGTCTTGAACCTTCAGAGCAGTTTTGACCCCCTAAACAGTGTTTTTTGAGGTCCGCAACAAGCCCATAGCCATAGGAAAGTGCTTGTGAAAAAACTTGTATTACTCAGAGATAACTTTCCAACAAAGTATCATACGCATCAAATGAAGATAATATGACCATGTTATCACCCTGGGAAGTTGGCTGCCCCACTAACCCCAATGAGGCCTACAAACTCTTGGTATTACATCTCCTGGGGTTAGGGTTTTGTTTGTTTAGGTTTTTCTCATGTTTTCCAATAATAAATAGGCCCTTGAGCCTCATTGTAACATTGTTTAGAGGCATCTAGCTGCCACATCTCTTCTTAGAGATAAGCTACCATCACCTGAGCTAGTCTTATTTCCATTCTATTTGTAAGCATATTTCAGTATTTGATATTAATGAAATGAAGTGTTATTTCAGTTGCATCTTTTTATTTATGGTTATATCTGTAACTTGTTGCATTTTTGTTTAAATTTGGATTAGTCTTGGTCATGAGAACATCCTCCATTAATGTCTTGGGTGTGTGAATGTGGCATGTAGAATGAAGATTGAACCAATCAATAACAACATGAGAGTCACCAAAGACCAGAGGTTGTTGGAACCCCTTTTCATGCACGAATAGTAGTAATATATTTAAACTATATAATTCGGAGAAATTATTCATGTCAGGGCCCAGACCATATTGTAATTTGAAATAATGATCATTATTGACGTATGAAAATTCCCCTCCACCACATTTCCCATTTTTTGTTGAGCCATCGAAATATGCCCAAGGGAAGGTATGATCGATGTTTTCAGGTAGGACAGTGTGAGGTTTGTTCCTTATCTCCTCAATAGATAAAAGAATATAGATAGCTAGGATCTAAGTACTGATAAGTTCAGGATGAGAATCATCTTCTAAGAATATCTTGTGCTTTCAACCAAGCCATATACCCCAATAGACCAATAGAGGTATATTTTTTAGTTTGTCAAGGGAGGCCTCGTTCCACCAACTATTCCAAGAAGCATTAAAAGAATCACCTATTCACTTGATGTTGATATTTAAATCTTGATAAATAAGATTCCAAAGAGAGACAAAGAAATGATATAAAATGAACATATGATCAACGGATTCTTCAACACAACGACAAAGTTCCAAGAAGGTTTATGGAATGACCTCGTCATGAGATTATCACCCATAGGTACTTTATTTTTGAGGAGACACCAAATGAAGTGTATGGTTTTACTAGGGCTCTTCAACTTCCAGGAATGCTTCCACCACCACTTGTGCTCCTCTGGTTCTTTATCCACTTGAATGAATAGATAGCCTTCCTTTGGAGTATAATAAACCCTCTTTGAGTGAGTTTAAAGAAGCTCATCCTCCCTGTCATGCAGCCTTATGTGGGAGGAGGAAAAGGATCTGATATATTCTCTCCAAGATCAGTGCCAATGAACAGGGATATTATATACCAGGTTGACATCCAACTCTAACCCCAGATCGTGGTGTTCTCTTGATCTGCAATCTAGTCAATGATGAGCTTGTTGTGTTCAACCAGATAAGCCACTAGATCCGGAGACAAAATATGTTGACCATTACTACCCAACCATGGGTTAGTATCTATTAGGACATGTGATCCTGAGCCAATTTTTCATGCAATACTAGAACCAATGATGTGAGATGTATCAAGAATGGTTTTCCATATCATAGAGACGTTGATTCAACTCTTATTTTGTAGACGTATCCATTGATTGACAGAGAGCGGATGTATATATTTATGTGTGATCATCTAAATCCATAAATTGTTTTTGGATAGTAGTCTCCAATCACTCTTAGTAGAAAATGCCTATGAGAAGCAAAAGGCATTTTGATAGCCCATCCTCCCTAATTTTTGGGTAGGGAAATCCTGTCTCATATAACGCATGCAAAGGTTCTTCCCTCCTTTATCCCCCTCCATAAGAACCTACAACAACATTTTTGTATTTCACTCAGGGTTCCTTGGGAATCCATGACAATGACATCCAATACATAGATATGGCTTCTAATATAGACTTTATGAGAACAAGTCTACCAGTGCGCGATAACCACCTATGGCTCCATGAATTGAACCTTTTTTCAATTTTGGCTATTAGCCACATCCAGTCTGCTTTCTTATACTCATTAGAATTTTGATGAAATCCCAAATATTTAAGGCCCTCTTCAAGGTTGATATGATGGAATGTAAATTTTTCAAGTGCATAAGTGATATCTGCATGAGAGTAACCTATATCTAATAAAGTATATTTCAAATGATTAGCTTCCATTCCAGTGGATTTAAAAACTAAACTAAGGATCCCTTTAAATGCATCAATATCATCACAAGAGCCATCCAATAATATGAGGACGTTGTCAATAAAGAGCGGGTGAGTTAAATTGATGTTATGTGCCACCGGAGCACCATTCATCTTCCTCCTCCTCTTGGCCTCCCTAACCATTTTTCTAATTCCTTCCATGATCAAGAGAAAGAGTAGAGGTGGGAGAGGAAATCCTTGACATAAACCTCATTCAGTATGGAAGAAATATGATGTTGTAGTATTGATTAATAATGCAAAAGTGGTGGAAGAGATACAACACATAATCTAGCTAATAAAATTAATGTTGAATCCAAAGTGCATGAGCAACATCTGGATATACAGCTAATTTTCCTTGTCAAAAGATTTTGATAATTCAATATTTAGTATCATACCTTTCCATTTTTTTATTTTCAAGCTATGTAATCCTTCTTGTGCAAATCCAATTGCCTTATGTATTTGTCTGTTATTCAAGAAGGCAAATTTCTCATAAGTAATGTGATAGGAGAGGATGGTATGAATCCTTTCGGTAATGGTTTTAGCTATGATTTTGTAAATACAATTACATACCAAAAATGAATTCATTGAATGATTTTGAGTCATCAGTCTTAGGTGTGAAGACAATGAAGGTTGTGTTGAAAGCATCATACATTCTCCTTGAGGTTCTACATTACTAAATGACCTTCAATAAATCTCGCCTAATCAGCTCATAGAAACCCAAGTAGAATTCAACTAGCCAGCCATTCGGCCCAAGAATTTTGTCTTCCTTAAACCATCATAGAGTCCCTTCCAATTATCCCAAAGTGATATGAGCCATAAGCTCTCTATTGTTATCATCATTAACAAAACGGGGAAAGAGTCTAGTAACACGCATGATTTTAGCTAATGTGGAATGTCGAGGGGTCGAGAAGACTGATATAAAATGCCAAGTCCCCAAACCAGCTAGGTCCTTATACTTAAAAATATGATCACCATTTTAATCTTCCAACAACCAGATCGTGTTAATGGCCTTCCTACCCTTGGTATATTCTTGAAAAAAAATTGTATTATCATCTCCAGTCTGTAACCAAATTGCTCTGCTCTTAAGCCTCCATGCTTCCTCTCTAACTTCTAATAGTATTATTCTTTCCACTTCCAATCGTATAATCTAAAGTTTAGCTTTAACAAAATCGTAACATCCATCGTCAGGATATTTTAAAAGCTCCAATTTTGTTTTGATTTGTTTAAGTGATTCCTCATCCTTCATCTTCTTATACCTTAACCACTCTATAGTTTTTCTCTTGAGCCATCGAAACTTTTCAACGAATTTATTGGTTGCTAAAAGCTCTCCCTCAAAGGAGCATGATTGCCATGTATCCTGAACCAATTCTGAGAACTCTTCCTCCTTCAACCAACTCACATTAAACTTAAAGGGAGCCTTTGGCTTGTTAATGTTGCCATTAATCTCCAAATAGATGGGGTGATGATCATATATGCATCATGTCCCAACCCATTGTATGAATAAGGTATGGATTATTTCAAGGATTCCTTTACCAAGAATCGATCAAGTTTCCGAGCTAGTATAAAATTTTATGAAAGTATTAATAAATTTTATAATTTTTAAATATATTTATTGATGAAATAATGTTTTTTTAATGGTCATATTTTCTATTTAGCTTTAACGTTAATTTATATATATAATCTTAATTTCTAAGCAATTTTAGCATTAATGGCTCTTCAAAGTTTCACTAGTTCATTGTAGATTTCTATCATGGATAATAGTACTTAATTTTAATAGATTCCCTTCATAGATTATAGTACTTCATTTTAATGTTATTTTCAATGAGTGAGTAGAAGCTAATTCTTTTTGCTCATAGTTGTTACATTTTAAAGTACTTGACTTATATTCACTGCATATTCTGAGAATATTCTAAATTTTGATAAACATGAGCAAGGTTAAACAATTTATTTTGCTCCCTGTCGGTCAAATTCCAAGATATTCCCAAAATTTGCATTCAAGATAAAAATACCCCTTTGAAAAGGTGACAAAAGTTTAATTCAATCAATTTTTTTTTTTTGTAAGTCAGAAGTTTATATTATATAGCAAAATATAGTACAAAAAATCTACCATGGCAGATCGAAAGCAGGGATGAACAATAAACCATAACCATACACCTGCTCAGAGAGTTCAGAAAAAGAAAACTGCATGAAGCACACCACGTAGGGTAGCTCAAACTGAGCTTATTCCTATAATCCGAGACTGCTGAGGCCTTACATTTCATGACATTAACAAAGACAGACTTGGGCCGAAACATAGATAAGGCCGACGAAACCTAAAAAAAGGGACTACCCTAGATAAACTTTCCCATTTGACTGATGGTGTCCAGACCCATCTGCCGCATGTGACTGTTCATCCTTGCTTGCACGGCTGCCATCGATTTGTTCTCCTGCACCTCAGTTGTGGCCGGCTGCGGAGTACCAGGAGCAGGGTTGATAGTATCTCTCAGAAGCCTAATGAGCAGAGTGAGCTTCCTGTTGACTGTTTGAATGGCTTCATGCAGAGTGGTAATGCGGCCATCCAGCGAGTTGTTGTAGTCAATAACTTTTGCCATCTGAGCCTCCGTGAGGTTCACTTCAGTCACGATATGCTGCTTCTCCTTCTCGATCGATTCCAGAGCTTTGGTGATGAGCATCTTGGTTCGCCAGCTCTCCGCCTTTGTTCTTACAAACTGAGTAGCCCTTTTCAAGGGGGTTCCCGGATCCTTCAGCCAATCCACCTCCTCTACAATCTCCTCCTCCATTCGCCCTTCTTTCGCCTGCTTGACCTTAGCCTCCAGATCAGCTACCTTGTGCTTGTTCTTAGTTGTTGCACAGGTCTCATAGCCTCTCTTCGCCTCAAGGAGGTTCTGATTTGCAGCAGCACAGCGGCATCCTCCCGCATCCATATCTGTTTCTCTATGCTCCTCCTAGCTAATGCAATTATCGTTCACAGATGCGTGCTCGACACTAAAATGAGAAGCTATGGAGAAAATAGGGCAGATACTCCCTGCTTTATAGTGATCTCGTTTGTGAACCCTCCTGAGTTTGGCCTTAATCCCGCTGTGGGTAGGGGTACTGTAGCAATAAATTGGATTGAGGTTCACACAAGCAAGGCCGTTGCAGGTTGAATTGGAATGGAAGTGGCTGCTCATGAACCAATTAGCCTTCTGCCAAGTGTCTTGTACGTTTGGTCGGTTGCTGTGGTTGATGGTTGTATCGGACATTCCCTGTTTGCCTGCATATCGGTTACTCATGCGCTGTGCCTCGATCCACCCCGCCTCTGTTGAAATCAGCATAAATGTTACTGATGTCTTTCTATACGGATCCCTTCCAAGTGTCTTGATTTTGATATTGCTGATGCTAAAAGTTCTGTGGCTCGATCTGTAATGATCGATCGTCTAGCTGCCCTGCCGCCGCCAGGAGATCCACCTCCCGAGAAGTCCTGTCATTCCATTGCTATGGTGATGATTACTGCAGATATCGGTTTGATCAAAATTCCGGTACCGGAACTTGAAGCCGTCACCCGCTAGGTAGGATCGGCTTGGTTTGAGTCCTTCTCTGCCAGCTGTGCACATGTCACCTTGAGGATTGGGCAGTCTACCTCCTGCCAACAGTTGTTCGTAATTAAGTTCGGGTTGTCAGCAGCATGGTTTGCCAAGAAGTCTTCCAATCGATTCTCCTTTCTTCTTACTGATTGGAAAACTATGCCTCTCATTTCTACTAACATCTCCACTATACCTTCAGTTGCCTTAGCCAACCTCCAATGTTTGGTTACCTTACTGGTTTTGGTTCCTGCTTGAAGGCGTCTAGCCGCCGAGATGGCCAAGGAAGAATCCCCCTCCACTATGACATTTCCTCGGCTGATGGTTCTAAGAATCTTTAATCCTTGCTCCAGCACTGCAAACTCTGCTTCATTGTTTGTGCATTCTCCCAGCGCCCTGCAATAAATATGGATTATGTCTCCCTCTTGATTCCGAATGGTGCCTCCGATACCTACTATACCTGGGTTGCCCCTCGAAGCCCCGTCAAAATTCAATTTAAGGCAGCCCTCTATTGGCCGTTTCCATTTGTGAATTTGCGATGAGGGATGTGCTCTATTACCCCACGTTGGAAGATTGCTGGACGCCTCCAATTGAAACCTCTTTAATATGCGTAAGTCCTGTTCCATGGGTTTTTCATTCAAATCTACTTTGCATTTTTCCTGTATTAGCTATCTAATGTTAATAGTTATAGATTCTTTTGCAAATTCTATGTTTCTGACTTCCTCCGTGAAAATTCTTCGATTCCTCTCTTTCCATATTGTCCATGCTATAAAGCCCGGGGTGCATTTCCATTTACTATCCACTCTGCGAATTCTAGAAAAGCTTCTCCTCCAGTTGATGATGGTCTCCTGAATGGAGTCCCTGTTTCGATCAGATGCTTCCAGAATTTCTTCCTTCCAGTGCCAAAGCTGGGATGCCCAATCACAGGAATTAAAAATATGATTCATTTTTTCCGCCTCCTTTAGGCACATAGGACATCTAGAGGGTCCCCGGAACCCCTTTTTCAATAGGTTTTCCCATGTTAGAGTTTTCTTCTGCATAAGAAGCCAAAGAAAAGTTCTAATTTTCGGCCATTGAAGACTGTCCCAAACTTTATCAGTCCAAGGCATAATATCAGGCTGTTCTTCCCTCTCTATGATGCTCCTTGCTTCTTTTAGGGAGAAATCCCCATTGCCTTTCGGTCCCCACCTAAGCTTATCATTTTCAGCAGATATTCGAATTTTTCTCTTGAGGATTTGTTGATTTAAGAATTGAATGGTTTCTTGTATGTCTTCGTTGTGGGTGGGGTTGAAAATAATCCATTCCCTCCACTCCGGGTCTTCACTGGTTGGGTTCCAGTATTGGTTGACTCTGAAATGGCCCTCATTTTGTGTGTGTTGCTTCAATGGTTGGAGTAGAGGGGTGTCTAATTTCGGGGACTGCTGCCAGGCATCCTCCCAGAAGAGTGCTTGAGTTCCATTTCTTATCTCCTAGAAGCTATAGTCCTGGACAATACTCCTGTTGGCTTGGGCATGATTCCATATTGGTGATCCATTGGGTGTTTCCTGCATTCTTATTAGATCTAGATTGGAGCTATTTGGCCTGTACGTTTCCTTCCACAGAGTGGCCCAAGGTAGGGTCGTGTCCGAGATCCACTTCGACCATATTTTGGCTCCGCAGATTCTGTTAACCACTGAGGGATCGACCAAGTTTAGACCTCCCTTGTTCTTAGGTTTACACAGTTTCTTCCACGCAACCAACGACCATTTCTTCTTTTCACTGTTTCCACTCCATAAGAAGGAGCGCTGGATGCTTCTCATTTGGTCTAGGATTCCTTTCAGAGCAGGTAAAATCGAAAGCATGTACTGAGAGATAGCCTGCAAGACCGCTTTTGTAAGAATTAATCTACCTGCAAAATTCAAAGCCCTGTTAGTCCAATGTTTGCATTTCCTATCCATACTGGCTAGGACTTTCTCCCAGTGAACCTTTTCCCATCGTTTGAGAGTCAGGGGGGCACCAAGATATCTTGAAGGTAAGGAGCCAATTTTAAACCCCAGTAGCCTAGAAAGATGAGATTGGATGGCCTGATGCGTGTTGAAGAAGAATATGGTGGATTTGGAAAAATTTATCTCCATTCCCGAAGCTTTGCTAAAAAGATTAAGAATGTCTCTATAAGCCAGAGCTTCTCTGACTGTGGGGGTACCATGTAACATGGTATCATCCACAAACTGTTGATGAGTGGTGGCTGGACTGGATCTGATAGGCTGTAGACCTTTAATTTGACATTCTACTTTTTTCTTTGCAATTAATCTGCTTAGGCCCTCCATTAGAATGACAAACAAGAAAGGGGATATAGGGTCCCCCTGTCTGATGCCTCTGGAAGGGCTGAAGGGAGTAGAGGGGGCTCCATTCACAAGGATAGAGTGTCTAGGAGATTTAATGAGGGCTAAGACCCATTTGATCCATTGTTTACTGAAACCAAAAGCCTCTAAAACTGCTTCCAGGTAAGACCAACTTACCTTGTCATAAGCTTTGGACAGATCTAACTGCATGAGCATTCCTGCTTCTTTCCGCGAGTGAAGAGAGTGAATCATCTCCTAGGCAAGCAAAATGTTGTCTAGAATCTGCCTTCCTTCCATGTAGCCAGACTGTTCTTGCGAGATAATGCCCGGGAGGATTACCTTCAGCCTGTTGGCTATGACTTTTGAAATGATCTTGTAGATGACATTGCAGAGGGCTATAGGTCTGAACTTTTCTGGTGTATTAGCTTCCTCTACTTTGGGAACAAGAGCAATGAAGGTTGAGTTTAGAGACTTTAGGATCGTTTTGGATTGCCTTGAGTCTTCCACGATCTCCCATATGTCTTTCTTAACAATGTTCCAGCAGGCTTTATAGAAGTTTATGGTGAACCCATCCGGCCCAGGAGCTTTGTCACTGGGCATACTCCTAACTACCTCCTCGACCTCTTCCATAGTAATTGTTCTTCTTAGGGCCCAGTTCTGCTCCTATGTGATTGATTTGGGTATAGCATTAGTTATTTCTTTGATGGCTGTCTCTCTGTTGATCTCTGGTTCTTGCGCTATGCGGCCAAAGTGATCCGATAGTAAGGCTGATATCTTGTTGTGATTTCTTAGGAGTTCACCCTCACTATTTTTTAGTTCTAGGATTTTATTGGCACTTCTGTAGTCCATGGCTGATCTGTGGAAAAATTTGGTGTTTTGCTACCCTTCCTTCAGCCAAAGAATTCTTGATTTCTGCTTCCATAAGGATTCTTCCTGCTTACATCTGTTGTGCCATTGTTGAGTAAGCTCTTTTTCTTGTGCACAGGTTTCCTCATCTCTGCATCCTGCCGCCCCATCCTTGTGAATATGTTCCAGCTTGTGTTCGATGATAGCTTTCTCCTGAAATATATTTCCGAAAACTGTTTTGTTCCAGTCCTTTAATCGCATTTTGATGTTTTTTAGTTTATTTTGCAGATTGAAAATTTTGGACCCTTCTTCACCTAAAGGCTCTGACCACCATTTTTCCACCATAGTGAGGAAGTTAGGGTGTTCTATCCAGAACTTTTCGAACCTGAAGGGTTTGTTCCTGGGGGTCCCTTGAATCTCGACCGCAAGAGAGATCGTCCAGTGGTCCGATCCTCCGCTTGGGAGTATGTTCGATTCGACTACCGTTCCATCTAATATTAAGCTCTCCGAGACTAAGAAATGATCCAATCTGGAGGATATTAACCTTTCGCCTCCCCTTCAGTTGTTCCAGGTGAACTTACCATTTTTAGGGTAAACATCTACCAATCTTGCATTATCAATGAAACTTATGAAGACCTCCCCATCCCTGTTTAGTTTCCTGAGGCCTCCTTTTTTCTCCAGGAGGGAGGTGATCATGTTAAAATCTCCTCCCAAAATGAACTTTGCATTAGGGTGTCTTTCTATAAAATTGGTTAAAGACGCTAGGAAAATTATCTTGTCTTCTAACCTCTGAGGACTATAAACATTGATGCATAGGAAAGATGAAGAATTACCTGTGGGTTGCACTTCCAGTGCTAAGTAGTTCTTGCTTGCTTCAGCCGTGAGGACCTGGTATCTTCTTGTGTCCTAGAAGGTTGCTAAGCCTCCTTCTCGCCCTTTGCTTTCGATCTCTAAGACCTCAAAATTTCTTCCTAACTTAACTCGTAGCTTTTCTATGAGAGCTCTGTTGCATTTGGTCTCTTGTAGAAACAACATATCCGGGTTGTTTTTTTGCATCTGCCTCTTTAGCAGCCTTTGTTTGGCCTGGCTGTTCATCCCTCTTGCGTTCCATGATACAATCTTCATATTTAACCAATTTTTGGGAAGGACGGATACTCACTTAGCTGCTTTATCTTACCTGCGTTGATCAACATCTCTCCAAGCTCTTGCAGGTGTTCTCCGCTTGACTTGCGGCCTCTATGGCGTTTGTGCCTCGAGCCAGAGGTTTTTCCCAGTAATGCTTTATGGTGTGGGATACTTCCTTTGATAATGTTGTTACACTGAAATTTGTCACCATGACTATCTGTAGTTAATATGGCTCCATCAATAGTCATATTATCCTCCTTGTCAAGCCCAATACCTCTGCTCTTCATGTCAAGCTTCAAAAAAGAGAGAAAGTCACTAAAACATGTTTATCTCTGGGTACGCAGGTTCTCTCTACCTTGCCTGCGTGTACGCATCCCAAACTCATTGTACCTGCGTACTTGTACGCTCTGTAAGCCAAAAGATGGGTGCGTACCCCTGTAAAGGTCAAAAGGCACGAGTTTCATCTTAAAAAAGTTACTTGTGGTCACTTCTAGAGCCTTCTAGAAGAGTGTTTGACGTGTATTGAGCGCCTCCAGATGGTTCATGCATCCCTATGATAGAGGAACTTATCCCATTAAGAGAGGAGCTACCCCATCCAAAAGAGGGAGTATCCCATTGATGTTGGAATTGAATAACTTCCTCT
>APFE030202831.1:0-10228 GCA_000404065.3 Pinus taeda
ATATATATGTTGTTATTTATATTACTTATATTAATGCTTTAACATAATAACATTAATAAATAATCAACAGTATTGATATTCATAAATTATGATTTTATATATTAGTTAATAATCAAACTATTAATAGTTCATGTGGCATAATATATTAATAAATGAGTAATTATGACCTACTATAATTGTTAGTGTTTAATAAGATTGAAAATGATGAATTATAAGTAATTAAATTTAACCATTAATTATTATGTTATCAACATTAACAATTTGAGCTAGTTAACAAAATGTATCAAACTATTACATTGAAATATATTTACATAAATAATTATTATGAAATTATTAAGAGTATATTAACCTTATCATTAATAACATTAATGTTAATATTTGTATTGTCAATATTATATTTAATTATTATTATTATTATTAATGTATAAAATGTAACTATTATGAACATTATTTATGAATATTAATGATAATACATAAATGTTATTAATTCAATTTTATTAATGTTAACATTATAGCTTAATTGTTATTAATATTAGAAGTATTTCTAATAATATATAATCTTTTATATATTAATATGTGTAATATTTTTATTTATAGATAATAATATATTATTGATATACCCCTATCATTGTCAAAGCCAAAATTTCTCTTAATTTGATTTTCGCCCTTTTCTATTCTTTCTATTCCAATCCCTTGGGTATTAAACTCTTGAAATAGATGTTTGAAGTTTTCCATAACTTCAACAATATTACCATTGCATATGTGGTTGAGTTGATTATATATACTGCACTAGGTTTTCTTTCATATCTAGAATTTGATTATGTTAATGAACCAAGCACATCACTTTATCTCAAGGCTACTATATTTAGTTATATATTTATCATCATTTCTTGAACCTCCCTCAAAGTTTGTAAACCTTTCTCAGTTAAGAAAAACTAGAACTCTTCATTGAATGCGTCTATATAATAAATAAGGATGGTAGCAACTAAAAGTTCAGTGTTTTTAACCAACTTTTGAAGTTTGTGATCAAATATCTTGCTGAAATATTTTATGGTTTCATGGAATTATAAATGTAAAGACAATACGCTAATTTCCCTACAACAAAAATTTCATATAATTTTTGTGTTTCAACACTGTTTATGCATAATGGTGTATGTTTGGTATCAAAAATTTTTAATCATTTTTTTGGTATGTTTAATTTTCATACCTCATGTACATAGTAAATGTGTATTCATCTAGTAATGAACAACTTTCACAATAAAAGAAAAATGTAAATTAACATACCTAGTCATGTTTGCTTGAGTTTAAAGTTCTCATCAACACATTTACTTCCATAGATTGACTCTCCCCATGTCATCTCCAAGAGTGAAATCATAACTTTGAACATGAATCTAGGAATGATTTTATGGAATATACTTCGCTTATAATGGAGTGGATTTCCACATTTTCCAACATCTTTCTAACCTACAAAAAAATGTAAACTCAACATTCCTTCATGCTTGCACTAACTAAGGTATCTTCATCCCTTAATATTCATGGACTCTATAGTGGTAGTGACTCGCTACAGTGAGAAAATAAATCAATTTGTTGAGAATATTATGAATAAACCATCTAATGATCCAAATAAGAACTAAATAACATCATGACTCAATGATACGTACCTACTTAATGTTGTAAATTTCCAACTCTGGTGTAATCGTCCAAGATAATAAACATAAATGGAGCCCAATATTGATGGGATAATATTATTCACCTTTGAAATACAAAGCTTATGTCTCTTCTCCATACTCCAACATAATTCTCTCATGTCTCTATGCACTACTGGCCCCCAAATTTTTCACTAGTTGGGTTGCTAAATTTACTGTCATATACATACCATAAGAATTCATGTCCTTATGCCATCATCAATCATTTCTCCAACACTCTCATCACATACTTATACATAGCTCACTATCATGACATTTAAGAATCTCCTCCACGTTGTGAAGTGTTGTGACTCTTGTACATAGGACCATCAACACACCCAACTCAAATAAATTCGGATCCTACTTATTGTAAGGTCCCCCAAGTGAATTTTATCTATCAACTTTACTAACTTATCCATAACAAGGACCATGAAGAGATTGAGAAAATTGTAAATCATCAAATCAATCATTGAATCCTCTCATGGTGTCTCAATGCTTCCAACATCACCTCAAGGTTCTCTACTGAGTTTTATTTATATCCACTACTCCTAACATTGGTTAAGTTGCTCCACTCGTGATTTCCATATATATTAAAAAAATTCCATGTCCAAGCCTTCATGACTACACCAAACCGCTAACCAAGTGTCCCACATTAATGTCTCATGCCAAATGCAACCAATCCTTCCAAACTCCACAATTTAATCCTGCTAATGATGTCTCAATTTTGATCCCCACCTACCAAGTCTACTCTAAAGGGACCCATAATCCATATAAGTTAAGGACTCGCTTGATCCATCTAATTCATTTGATCGAAGATCATCAACAAGTTAGATCTCCTTTAATACCACGCTCAACCATGTGAAGGCTCTCCTCATCACAACGATAAATTCATCAATTTTTCATCTCAAGTACCTCAACCCATGGAATCATCATCCCATCATGCTATCACATTGGCTAGCTCCCATATACATCACTATGTATCGAATCCCATGACCACTTACTCCACTGGGTCATCAAGTCCTCATCTTGGATCATAGTGAGATCCAGATGAAGAACATTCAACCAATTCTCATGATGATTTTAAATCTTAATTGTGGTGTCCTTTTGTCTCAGGCGCTATCATCCAAACGCTCTCAATCCTCAAATTATGATGAACACTTGGTGAATTTCTCCCATTTCTAGCTATAAAGCATCCTCTCCAAATATTTCTCATCCCTTTTCCTTGTCTAAAAATGAATACATATTGGAAAACCTCCACATCAATCTATGCTATATAAACCTCCACAGCCACCACCTACTCTTCCTCCATGCTCTCCTCCTCCAACACCTCCTCCACCTTGCCCTTGACCTTCATCTCCACCTCCTAAACCTCCTGCTCCTCCTCGTCCTACTCCTCTTCTGCCTCCACCACCTCCCCACCTCCTCTTCCTCGACCTCCACCTCCTCCAACACCTTCACCTTCACCTCCTCCTCCTCGTCCTTCTCCTCTACCACAACCTCCATCCCCTACACCTCCATCTCCACCACCTAAGCCTCTGCCTTCAACTCCTCCATTGCATCCTCCTCCACCACCTCCACCTTTACCTTCACCTTGTCTTGGTCCTCCTCCTCTACCACCACCTCCCTCACCTCCACAACTGCCTCCTCCACAACCACCTCCAACTCGAGATCCACCTCCTCCTCGAATACCTCCTCCGCCTCCTCCTCCACCACCTACAACTCCACCTCCACCTTCGCCTCCTCCTCCTCCACCATCACCACCACGACCTCCTCCTCCAACACCTCCTCCACCTCCATTTCCACCTCCTCCAACTCCACCACATCCACCTACTCCACCTCCTTCTCCTCCTCCTCCTACTCCTCATCTTCCTCTCCTACCTCACCCACCTCCTCTTCCTCGACCTGGACCACCACTAGCTCCAACACCTTCACCTTTGACCCCTCCTCCTCCACCACCTCTTGTTCCTCCTCCTCCTCTTCCTCCACTACAACCTCCTCCACGTCCACATCCTCTTCCTCCTCCTCCTTTTAATCTGCATCCATGTACAACTCCTCCTCAATCACCTTCTCCTCCTCCACCTCCACCCCTTATACCTACACCTCCACCACGTAAGCCTCTGCCTCTAACTCCTCCTCTGAGTCCACCTCCACCTCTACCTTCGCCTCCTCCTACTCCTCCACCACCAACTCCTCCACCTCCACCACTGCCTTCTCCACAACCACCTCCTCCACTGACTCTGTCTCCACCTCCTCCACTGACTCTGTCTCCACCTCCTCCTCCACCTCTTACCTCTACCTTGTCCTCCTCCACCTCCACCTTCATATCCTCCTCATCCTCCACCTCCTCCTCCTCCACATCCACCTCCATCTCCTCCTTCACCACCTCCACCTTCACCTCCACCTCCTTAGGAAACTTGAAAATAAAATAAAATTGGATATCATTTCATTCTCTTTATCAATATATACATGATATAACAAACAATATGTATATAAAATTACAATATAAATAATTAATTATAGAAACACAATTTAATTAATAAAATTTTATAGAATTTATATAAATAAATCAAAGGATGTTGAAGTAAATCACAAAAAAACTCAATTCTTATTCTTAACGTCCTGAACTATTTAAAATCAATAGGTTAATTATATAAAATCTCCACTTCCACCTCTACCTTCTTAGAAAACTTGAAAATAAAATAAAATTGGATATCATTTCATTCTCTTTATAAATATATACATGATATTATAACAAAAAATATGCATAAAAAATTACAATATAGATATCATTATAAAAACAAATTTAATTATAAAATTTTATAAAATTTTATATAAATAATATCAAAAAAATGTTGAAATAAATTAAAAAAAAAACTCAATGTTAAAATCAATAAATTAATTATCTAAAATCTTTAAAAAAAATAAAATAAAATAAAACAATTTGCATAGACACAAATTCTGAAATGCCCCAATATGATTAACATACAAACACAACGAAATTTTCGAAAACCTCCGCTCGTCATAAGCGTAACAAACACAACGAAATTTTCGAAAACCTCCACTCGTCATAAGCGTACGTACGACGGAACTTAAGTAAACTACCACTATCTGAAGAACATAACAATACGGGTTTTGGCAACGGTTGAAATGGTCATCCGACCCATCTTCCAAAACATAAGAATATATTTGTATATTTCTACTTTTGACACTTGCACTATGTGTAATTAGAAAGAAATGCAAATACAATGTTGAGAAATGTGGAGGGAAGATACTGGAAAGCGGAGGGAGGGAATCACTGGAGCCGTGACTAATCCTTTGAGGGCTTTGGTTTACATTCAAATTGATTAAATTCACAGAAACGATTGAAAATTTTCAAACAAATGGAGCCCTGACTAATCCTTTGAGGGCTTTGGTTTACGTTCAAGTTGGTTAACTTCACAGAAACGAGTGAAAAATTTCAAACAAATGGTGATCTACAGAAGTTTGCCTTTTGACGACCGAAAACTTAGAAAGTACAGCGATATCATATCTAACAAAGGTGTTATAAAATTACTCTGCCGACCGAAAACTTCGAAAGTAACAGATGCAAAAAGTTAATAAACGTGTAGCCTTAAGCTCATCCTCAACAACAGAGAAGGAGGCTTGAACCAAGGACCTGAACCCGACGTAGAACCATGCGCAATGACTTGGTTGAAGATACTTTTGTTGCAACCAACAGAAAATTGAAAAGCGAAATCTAAATCGAAATATCATAAAAAAATTATCAAAATCAAGGAGGACAGGAGCCTTGTATGAAGAGATTAAACTAATTAAAGAAAATGAAATAGAAAGAACAAAATTACATTAACAACACATTATCTAAAATTTAAATAAACACAGGAAATAAACAGAGTACCTGAAACGAATTTGGAGCAGCGGAAGAGAATAGTCCAACAAGGGTTTTCGTAACAGCAGCAACAAAAGCGCATTGGAAAATAACAATTTTCCCCTGGGCGGTTCCTGTGCATCAAATCATAGGAAAGGACAAACACAAGGCCGAAATGAATGAATTTACTTCGAGATATACAAAGAATAACATAATCAAGAAATAGCATTGATCTCAATCATTTGGATACAGGAGAGGATCTTCTGGAATAGTCAGATTTACAAAGAGATAGATGGTATATCGAAATGAATAAAAAAATCAAGAAATCGATTGGATGTAGTGGGGATCTTCTGGAACGGTCCAAATTCATTGGTATATCGAAATGAATAACAAAATCAATAAATCGAATAAATCGATTGGATGTAGCGGGGATATTCTGGAACGGTCCAAATTCATTGTGATCATCAATAGACAATAATTGCAACCAACATAGAATCCCCCGGAACGGATGAGAGGTCCAGATCCATTGCTGTCCTCTTCGGTCAACCTACAAATTTTGGCCATTAAATTCTACGCACAGAGTCTTTGATTTGGAACAAAGACACACCACGTTTGATTGGGAACCAAGACACAAAAAGCAGACACCAAAATGGCGCTTCCCAGAAACGAACAGTCAAGAGAGCATGAGGACACCAAAATCCTAAGCTCTTCTTCTCTACAAGTAACGGCCATACAAAAATGATTCGCTGCAAATACAAAAATGATTCGCTGCAAATACAGATGATAGATAGAACTTCGAACTATTCGTTGCAAGCAGCCATATATTTATGCACCGCACAACAACCTCATCTACTAAACCGACATAAAAATTCCATCCCTCGTCTATCTCAAAAAAGCTGTGATCCGTTAAAGAGTGGACCACAAGAAAGGCTCAGATGCTTTATTCTAGGGCTCAGATGCTTTATTCTAGGGCAAAGATGCTTTTCAAGGAATTCTCTTCACATCCACATCTATCCAGGTCGGTGCAAATTTGGAATGTTCACGCTTGAGCTTGAATTTAAGTGGAATATTTGATACTCGGTAAAATAATACTATGTAATCTTGGGGTAGTCTTTTTCGGCTCTTGTTTTGGAAGTCAACAATTCAAATAATATGACAATGTTAACCAGAGAAGCTAGAGAGCATCTTATATTTTCTCTATTTTTGTCTTAAAGTATTCATTTAATTTAATTGAATATTTTCATTTAGCTTCAATAATTTTTCATTTTAGTTGAAAATCACAAGTTTTTCATTTGCATTTATATTTTATCTTCTTTTTTTCGATAATTTTATATAATCTAGTTTAGGGTAAGTTCTTTCTTGTGAGTGTTTTCTATTATTAATAATCAATGTGTTAAAGTTATTACAAGTGATTCAAGAGCTAGTTACATTTCTCTATTTCTTCCATTTTTATGTATTCAATAATATATATATATAGTATGTTTTTATTTAGGTTTCAATATTCAATAATATATATAACACGTCTTTCTATATGTTTCAATATTCAATAATATATGTATCATGTGTTCGTTTAGGTTTCGCTAGTAACAAATTTACTCTTAAGTTTGATATGCATTTTTTAATTTGAAAATCCCAAGTTTTTAATATCAAATTATATGTTTAGTCATTTACAAATGTGATTGGTAACTCAAAATTAAGATGAAGTCAAACTTAATTATATCACCATGTTTCTTTTAAAATAGAATAGAGATTCCAAAATTTAAATCTAATTATTAATTATTATTAGATTTATGGTAGGACCATCAAATATTCTATAATTTTTTTAGTATTATACACAAATCAAAGACTCAGATTTATGTGGAAGCTGGTTGTATTTTTTTTTTGTTGATTTAGTGAAATTGATTAATTAACAAAATCTCTTATGAGCAAGTTTTATATGAAATGAGTTATGTTTTTTTGGGCTTCAGATACAGAAGCCATGGGTCTTACCCATGGTATTATAACATACCCTATTTATAGACTAAGAAAATCAGTAATAAAATGGATATAAATCTTCATGGATAAAAAATTTATTCCATGCTTTCTCAAATGAATATATGTTAAGCTTGTAATAATAATAATGATATAGTTAATTCCATTTTTTTTTATTTTAGCAAAGTGAGATTTATGATGAAGCAAATGTTTTGGTGTTTGTTGTTTATTAACATTTGCTAACCATTTAATTTATATAATTGTGCTAATATGTAAATTTCTAATAAAAATGTTATTTCTTTTATATTGATAATTTAAATACATTTTAGATATTTTAAAGCTATTTAATACTAAAGGTTTTAAAGATTTCAAAACATATTTGATAGTTAATTACTCGTGTGTTTACTTCTTTTTCTAATTCATATGGGAAGTGACATAGTTTATATTATTTTTGTTATTGGATTTGGGTGTTTAAATTTTTTTAGAATAGAGTTTTCTTCTAAAAATAACATGCCCACTTTACTTTGTATGGTTTTATGTATAATTTTGATTGTTTTTTGCTTTTTTTTTTGCCTCGACCTTCTTCATGGATGTTTCTCTTGGCTGTAATTAGATTCAAATAAAAATTAGAATATAAATATAAATGGATTCAATTTTTCCTTAGGGTACATTCATGTATCAAAAATTGTCGTAGGGTCTTAAAATCATTAGAGCAAGCTTCCAGTGGGCCATGCGTTATGATCTTCATTACATCACATGAATTGCAAAGGCATATATGGATCATTAGAGCAAGCTTCCAGTGGGCCATGCATTATGATCTTCATTACATCACATGAATTGCAAAGTCATATATGGGTGAGCTCCCCTCTCACTCTCACATACACAATAACAATCCAAAGAATCTATGATCCATCCTTAAGTGTTGTTTCTACTATAATATTCATTTGATAAAAAAATGCATAATTTTCGTTCTTTCCAGGTGATTGGAAGTTTTCATTATGTCAAATTACACAATCATGATCCTTAATGTCACCAACTAAAACACGCGAGTGAATCTTGTAGTAATTCTCAAGATTTTCTTTCATACATTTTCAAAAACACTTTGCATGAAAACATTTCTTGAAACACTTTTTATTCAAAGAAGAGAACATTGATGGTAGATACATTTACTCAAACATTTGCATGGTTCCAAATATGAAACCTTTATTAAAAGAATGAACAACGATAGCTTAGCCAAGTTCTTTATTAATTTGGAGAGTAAGAATACATGAAAACCACTCCATTTGGAAATTATGAATAAATAAGAAATTTGGCATGTTTTGGCTATAATTGTGGCTAATAGAGTTAATGTTGAAGTCAATTTTGCACAAGAATTATATCCTTCATAAAGTAGCTTGGCCCTTCTATAGAAAATCACTCCCCACTAGACAAACTCAACTTCTATATATATAAACTCATGTGTTTTAATGAGCTTTGACCCTCCATAAATAAAAGTTATCGTTTCAAAAAAATAAAAAAAACCTAAAATATTAGATATGATATTAAAATAGTTTGTGTTGTTTGATAAATTTAGGGTTAAAAATAAAATTTAATTCATACTACATAAATTTAATATTTTAAAATTATATTTTTTGGTTATAATTTAAATTTTAAATACAGATAAGGTTTAAAAATTTACTAAAATATAATTAGTAAAATAAATAATATTTTTTGAAATAATTAAAATTATTCAGTTGAGGTAAATGCCACTCTATAATGGAGTGTATGATAAATTATTAGAATTCTAGAGGAATAATACCCACAATGAATAAGGTATAAATAAAATACCAGTTTGTTTGGAGGGTATAATCACTTATTCCATTGACATGTAATCTGAATAAGTGCTATCATGGACATCTAAATGACATGATTATAAATGTCTTGGAAAACTATGGGGATGACACTATTTTCCCGAAGAATGAACCAAAACATGGAATATGACAAATTTTTTAATGGTAAATGTTGTAATATGCTAATATATTATATGTATGATCCAATATCACTACATGGATGACGTGAATTGGAACATTTTCATGAGTTATTTATAATAACAAGAAGTGTTGCCATAAGTTAAGAACTAGGATCTTAACATTAAAAGAAAAATACTAAAATTATAACTTTATTAAAAATTATATTGTTATTATTTAAAAAGAAACAAAATGGCATGCATATTTCAACAATAACAAAAAATCTTAGTGGAAAATTTCAGGCTAGAAATATGTCAATATTACTATGAATGTTCCAACATATTCCATCAGGTTTAAATATATGCCATCAACTTAATAATTAAATTATAACTATGGAAGATCTATTTTTCCAATTAGCATCATTATAGGCATATCTATTTTGGTATTTATTTTCAATTTAAGGTAAAAGAAAATATTAACATTAAATTAACAAACTACGAAAGCCATATAAATTAAAAATGCAGAGAAATTAACTAAACTATAACTTTATTACACTTTATATTGTGATTATCTATAGTAATATTTTTTTGCATGTATATTTCAACAAAAATTAATCCTAGTGGAAAATTTTAGTAGTGAAATTTAACCCTTGGAAAAACTTTAATGGTTTCAAGTTTTGAATGGAAATGTTTCTTGTATCATAGTGCATTATTAATAGTAGCCCCAAAATTATTTTATAAGAAAATTTGGCATACAGGTTA
>APFE030202848.1:0-14310 GCA_000404065.3 Pinus taeda
ATAGTTGTTATGATTTTGTGGAGGGAGGCTCTAAAGGAGGGTGGTTATAGCTACTGCAACAACAACCAACTCACAAATTTATATATCAACGACTTAAAAATTATCCCCTTCAAAGGGGAGACCTCCTTTATATTACATAAATGAACAGTTCTTGGATGATTCAACTAACAAGACCTCCTTTGTACATATAGGAGTTTAAGGGGTCACAATATAATCAAAGCCTACATAACAATAATAATGTAAGTGCACGGCAATAACAATAGTGGGATTCTATAGGGCACAACAATAATAATATGGGGCCCACATGGGCACAAAAATAACAATAACGGGGATACACTAGTATTATATGGAATTAAGATAGACATCTCATACACTGTTCCTTACAAAGACACGATAGAAAGTGAATATATTATCATACTTTCCAAAAGCATAACCATTCAAGATATTCACACCTACTCAAAATTGTAGCGAAACAATAAACCAACTAAATCCGTACACCAAACACAACAAAATACGTTCAAGCATTAACTCAAACCATGAGGAGAAACCCAACCATCCATTCTATTACTTCATTAGATATCAAAAAATGCGTCAAGTGCTACAATGCAATAATTGTACAGTTAGGCTCACTAGCCATTAATCTTGCACAATGTACAAAAAGAAACATACATGTTTAGTAGAACCATCCAACATTCATTATATAACATATATAATCTATAATATTATAATATATATAATATATATATATCCCACTTTAAAATCAAGGTTGCATATCGATTACAGACTCAGGCATTGAGGCTTAAGACTACAGACATGCATAAGACAAAAAACATATGCAGAGCAATAATCCATGCCTTCAACAATTATTGACCTGTTGCATCCTTCACTAAGAAAGATTTTAACCTATGATCCATCTCGAGCATTCCCTTTTATCTCTTCTTGGAGGCTCCTTGAACCTTCTCAACTTTCTCCTCCATCACTCCAACTGTCCCGTGGGCTATTAGGATATTTCTAATACCTTCCTAATTTTACCCATTTATGCTTAACTGCCTTTGGAAATATCTTTTGTCTGTTTGCTCCACTCCGCCAACCTTCCTTTACATACAAAATATCGCTAACTTCTTCCCTGCCATGACAACCCTCTCTTACTTCGTCATTGCTGCAAAATTCTAACTACCTATCCATACTCACACATGTCCCCTCTCTCTAGACATTGGCATTCCCTTCCTCCGTGACGTCTCCTTGCATTGTGCCTCTTCCTCCTGTGTCAACTTCCTCTGTTGTGCACCGTCTACTCCTCCTACACTCCTATATCCTATTGCACAGTCCTTCACTTATCAAAATTTAACAAAAAAATTCTGGACTCCAACAATATCTATGTGTATGCATTTTATTTCATAGGTAGTTCATGCAAACCTTGCCCCCACCCCCTGCGAGGGAGTGTTGATATAGTGGTTCACACCTACTATGAAATTTCACTTCACATTTGTTTTACGCTATATTGAGCGTAAGTTTGAGGAACATATCCTAGGAGGCCACATCGAATTGTAGGTTAAATCACTAGGCTAGAGACCCAGTTTGAGCTAAAGGGAATTCAGGGCATTGTCAAGGCAACTCGAGGTAGTGAAGGGGAAAACCTAAGGCCAATGCGGTTTTCATATAGGATAGACCTGGCTAGACGTTTTCAAGTGTGATCGTAGCTCGATCATCCCAGGTGTGAACCTGTATATAGGGAGAGTCGAGGCGATGTATCCCCTGTGTGAGCACAAGAGTGAGAGGAGAACCTTGACTGTGGAATATTCTCACATGACTAGAGGTAGATTTGCAATGGAGTATCATCCCAAGGCCTTCTTTATTAATCATCAAAAGTATGTGAAATATCTAGTGTAGGGTCAAGAGCTGAGAAACATTGAAGTCGTAAGCCCAATAGACTTTGGGTGCGAAAAGGACATTCAATGAGGAGGGATTTTAATTTTAAAATCGGAACCTTGAGGGGGGAACATGATTTAAAGATTTTTTATTTTTTTAAATTAAACATTTAAATCTCACAATTCCAATTTGTAGGGAGTTTCAAAATTTTGGGATTTAAAGGCTTTAGCCCCAACACTTGATCACCTGGATGATGGGAGCAATGACTAGGAGGTTGGCCAAAAATCACTTAACTTTGCAAGGTAGGATGTATTTGGTCTATCAATGATCATGTGTTGATACATCCAATTATCATGCTCACAAGCTATCAATTCAATCTCCCCTCCTAGTGCTAACAGAAAGTGACAAGGCTATTACTTGACGCGGAGTTCTTCTTGTCAAGCAACTATGCTATATTGGTTCATTGGGATAACAGGCATCAAGGTATCGAGTGAATAGGAGGTGAAGGGGAAGTATCAAAACACTAATATTAATTAGACTTGCTGACATGTGACATGTTGATTGTCGATTGTTGGAGAAATGCTTGTGAAATGTCTACATCTTGTCGTATATTAAGGTCCCATGTTTGCATTGGAGGATTGTTGATGAATCGCCTGATCTCTAATACCTGACATCTCGGTTGCCCGATATCCAATTGGTAATAATTTGTTGCATGAGTAACACACTTTTCTCCAATAGTTGGTATTCTATTACATGTTTAGTGAATTCCATTAGTATTTAGAGTTGTCCACACTTGCACACCTCTTTCTCACTCAAAACCCCAATATCGGATAGCCAAGAACTTGATATGATATTGTTAAATGACAACAACTAGTTCATGTATGTTGCTTTACTTAACATCATCAATAATCACAACAAGAACACAACCCATCCTTCAAATGATGAAAATGAGTGGAATCCCTTACAATTATTTCTTAAAGATTAAATTGATAGTAATATTATAGTCACAACATCTATAAAGATTATTCAACTATAAAGTGAGCTTCTCTAACTTCTATTGATGCTTGAAATTCCCATTTCAAAAAACATTCTGCAAACAATAAATATTACATCCCATACATGACATTGTAATTCCCGATCACTTTAACTTGTCACTTCATAATTATATATGCATATTTTCTTGGTGAGAATTAATCTCGAAAAACGATGGAAAATTGACTCCTCTTCAATCTAAGACAACAATTTCTTGGCAATTTTTATTATCACTTCTTATAAATCCTAAAAAATGGAATTTGCAATTTTAAAAATATAAAATTAACTTTTTATTTTTAAACATTCCATTTAATAATTATAAAATTATTTAATATAAACTTTATTTAAAAAAATAAATCAAATTTTGTAAAATTAATTGAATTCAAATTGAACTAAAAAGTAAACCCAAAATACTCAAACTTAAAAACCGAAACGGAAAGTTAATTTTTTAAATTCAATACGTATTGAAAAAGTTGATTTTTCATCCAATGAGCTTCAATTTTGACTTCGTCACCCTAATATACGCACATATCCAGGATTTCACGTTACTCGATGAATCCACACGTCCTATGAACGCGAATTTGCAGCTCAGTGATGAATGGGAAATTAATGGGCGATGACGCATCTTGGGCCTACAATGCGCTGTTTCCAGACCTAACTTCGTTATGGAATTTGAGATAGTGTCAAATTAATAGAGTAACTCATAGACAGTTACGCCACAATTAATGAGCAGGGGCCGTATATGCTTATGGGTGAATAACCTATTTGTTTAATGGTGGATATATACGGCTTACAGTTAGTGTTGGATTTAAGCAATTAA
This sequence comes from Pinus taeda, assembly GCA_000404065.3. Classification (NCBI taxonomy): domain Eukaryota; kingdom Viridiplantae; phylum Streptophyta; class Pinopsida; order Pinales; family Pinaceae; genus Pinus; species Pinus taeda. The sequence continues at coordinate 3,722 of APFE030202848.1, forward strand.
ATTATTTAATAATGGAGATATACAACCATGCACATTAATTGCAATGCATTGCATTGTAGCCAGCTAGATAATCCTTGCCCAGTGAAAAAGTGAGAAAAGTGTCAAACTCAAAACAGTTTGAATGAGACAATGAGCAGAGTCCCAAAAGCATACTCGTGACTCTGGGATTTTGCAGTTTGGCATGATTATGGCAGGCATACTTGGGAGATCTGGCTGTTGTTTTCTGCACTTCCATTAACAAAGAAGTGGCTAGCTTCGTGTGTTCTTTTCCTTTATTCTATACTGTTCTTCCTTAAACCATCACTGCTCTCAAACAATTCTGATTCATAGGAAGTGGCAGACTCCAAACAGCTGCAGTGCAAATTCTTCAAGCCTGAGTTGCAAGTATGCTAATATCAGTAAACCAAGATACTTGTATCTTGGAACAAGCTTCAAAATAAATGGATGATAAGTTCCAGGCATATGTGCTTTCTATCATAAACAATTATAAACCATCACCATTATATGGATTGCAAATGAGCTGATAAGCATAGCTCTTTCAAATTTGGTAGCTTTTATTTTCCTAGTATTCTTTATAATCATATAGATTTGGTGTATGTTATCTCTCTGTTGGGAAGAGAAAAGAGGTGCATTCATAAAACTATTTAATTATTAAAGGTCTATAAAATTTACAAAATTTACAGGGTTGAAACTTTGATGCAATTGATAGTTATTATATTAATTAATATTAATTATTATAATTAAAATCACATATTAAATTAAATTAGTATATAAGACATCTTTATTTATAACACAAAATCCACTTCTAAGCAATAATTTAACCAATACCATTTACAAAATTTAAATAGTCCAAACTTGAAATAACTACTAATCATCGCATCAATTAAAATTATGTGGCATATATTTTTTAGGAATTGTCTAGTGAGGTAACAATTTCAGCAATGGGAATCTTTCTATATATATTTATATTGTTTTCCTTAAAAATCTGAAACTAAGGGTTTTTTAAATAGTTAAAATGGATTAAAGGTTTCCAAAACTTTTAAAACATTCAAAATTCTAAAACTTAACCCCTGAATCTTCAAAAATTTCTACTAAATTTCATCAAAATTCTATCAGAATAATTTTTCCCAATGAAAAGCATTTCTTTTTCAGCAAAGTTTGCAAAAGTAGTCTAAAATTCAAACTTCCCTGGATCTAGATTAGTTGTGACGAGCCTGCTGCATCAAAGAATAATTGTTGATTTTTTAAATGAACTTCACAATCTTTCAAGGATAAATACTGAACATGGTATGACCATGTCCTGTTAATAATGTATCATTTCTTTTGTTTTATACCAATGATTCACATGTAGTTCGAATAAATGTATTACCAGGCACCCAGCTATTTACATCGTCGAGGTGCATCATCCGGAAGCATTTGGCTGAACAACTTGGAATCACATCGCAGCTCCCTTGCTTTTCATAGTTTTGTTACCCATACCAGACTGGTGTATCACAAATTGGGCCATGAAGTCAAACCCTATCTTCCATGGACTTGAGCCCGTCTGCTTCCAAAAAAACAGCTACAACAATATAATAATCAACTATATAATAATTAATGGTGAAAAATTGCACAATCAGAAACTTGAATTTATTTGTTACCCCTAACAGACTGGTGTATCACAAATTGGGCCATGAAGTCAAACCCTACCTTCCATGGACTTGAGCCCTCAGTTCCTAAACTTCCAATTCATTGATTTTTTTTTGATTTTGTATCCTGAAAATGCACATGCAAGCGGCAGACATAATGGAAATATAGTCTTGTCCAATCCCAAACAAAACCTATATATACCTGAAAACTGCTCCATTTCTTCAGATGAAAAATAAAAATAAATAATGAAAAACTTATTGCCATGGATTGGGCTCAGCGCTTCCCTGCCGAGATCCCAAATCTCGACACAAAGTAGATAAGTAATAAGTAATTGCGTGATATTATCCCATCTTCCATATATTATTTTCTAGATCAATTGAATTCTGCTGCAAGATTTTACTGGTCAAGAAACAACGTGCTAGTCGAGGAAAGAAAGCGCAAGCCTGCAAACCCTCAACGCTCATTTCAGTTTTCAGACACTTAAATTCCGTGTTTGATTGAAACTTCCGAATTAACCTGAGAACATGCACAAGCATTGTTGCCCGTGCAAATGACATGAAACTCTACAAATTTTGCAGTCAATGTTCAGCCCAAATTAGATATGTCCTTGTAAGTACCCCATGTAGTGCAGTTTGTGCCAAAAAAACTGCACATCTGAGGAATGGGGACTGTGTCTATCAATAGAAGCACATCTGAGCAATGGGGACTCTCTCTATCAAATTAATCTTTAACAAAAAAGCGGATCCAAAGAAATTGAAGAAATGGCATTCGATTCAACGAGAAACTTATGTGTCTGAGCGTGGAGGGCTTTGGGAACGCTTACCCTTTCTTTCCTCGAATGGCACTTTGTTAGTTGCAGTATCCAAACCTTAGTAGATCTGTTCTAATTGCTCTGCAAACTGTAATGCTTACAGAGAAATCCAGTTGACATCCCCTTTCGAAATACTTGTGTGCAAAATATTTCAGGAGAATTGAAGGCACCAAGAAGGATTAGGTAAAAGGAATTCGATGACACCGATGGATGTGGACAAAGACGGATGAATAGAAAGGGAGTTGTCTATAATGCGATTTTTTGGAGATTCCGGCGACGGAATCCGGCGGAAGAAATTGAGGTTAAATCTTGATTTGTTGTAGTTAAAATGGTTTTTTAACTGCATATTTGGATTCAGCACCCTGCAAAACCCCTGGGACGCTTTGATTGTGCAGAAACTAGCTATCAAACTTGCGATTCCAATAAATTGCTACCGGATTTTGACCGGAAAAAACCCATCGGAAAGACCTTCAAAAAATCGCATTATAAACAACTGCAATAAAAAGAAATAAAAGGCGAAATCGAAGGGGAAAGAGCATGCATTTAAATACAGGAGGAAGACCATAAGTCTGCCATTTCTGTGTCGCTTCCAACGCTGTTGGTCTTTCTTTTCCTGGGGTAAGTGCGTGCCCTCAATGACCCCATGGGAAAGACAAAGAGAGGCGCAAGATGGACGGCAAACTATTTCACCGTCTTTCTCAATCACGCGTGGAATTTCAATTTCAAATAGCATTTAAATCATCAAAGTCATCAAAATCAAAATCACTTGGCAAGTCACTTAAGTTGTGCCACATTTAATTTTTGCATTTTGTATCCTGAAAATGCGCATGCAAGCGGCAGACATAATGGAAATATAGTCTTGTCCAATCCCAAACAAAACCTATATATACCTGAAAACTGCTCCATTTCTTCAGTTGAAAAATAAAAATAAATAATGAAAAACTTATTGCCATGGATTGGGCTCAGCGCTTCCCTGCCGAGATCCTAAATCTCGACACAAAGTAGATAAGTAATAAGTAATTGCGTGATATTATCCCATCTTCCATATATTATTTTCTAGATCAATTGAATTCTGCTGCAAGATTTTACTGGTCAAGAAACAACGTGCTAGTCGAGGAAAGAAAGCGCAAGCCTGCAAACCCTCCACGCTCATTTCAGTTTTCAGACACTTAAATTCCGTGTTTGATTGAAACTTCCGAATTAACCTGAGAACATGCACAAGCATTGTTACCCGTGCAAATGACATGAAACTCTACAAATTTTGCAGTCAATGTTCAGCCCAAATTAGATATGTCCTTGTAAGTACCCCATGTAGTGCAGTTTGTGCCAAAAAAACTGCACATCTGAGAAATGGGGACTGTGTCTATCAATAGAAGCACATCTGAGCAATGGGGACTCTCTCTATCAAATTAATCTTTAACAAAAAAGCGGATCCAAAGAAATTGAAGAAATGGCATTCGATTCAACGAGAAACTTATGTGTCTGAGCGTGGAGGGCTTTGGGAACGCTTACCCTTTCTTTCCTCGAATGGCACTTTGTTAGTTGCAGTATCCAAACCTTAGTAGATCTGTTCTAATTGCTCTGCAAACTGTAATGCTTACAGAGAAATCCAGTTGACATCCCCTTTCGAAATACTTGTGTGCAAAATATTTCAGGAGAATTGAAGGCACCAAGAAGGATTAGGTAAAAGGAATTCGATGACACCGATGGATGTGGACAAAGACGGATGAATAGAAAGGGAGTTGTCTATAATGCGATTTTTTGGAGATTCCGGCGACGGAATCCGGCGGAAGAAATTGAGGTTAAATCTTGATTTGTTGTAGTTAAAATGGTTTTTTAACTGCATATTTGGATTCAGCACCCTGCAAAACCCCTGGGACGCTTTGATTGTGCAGAAACTAGCTATCAAACTTGCGATTCCAATAAATTGCTACCGGATTTTGACCGGAAAAAACCCATCGGAAAGACCTTCAAAAAATCGCATTATAAACAACTGCAATAAAAAGAAATAAAAGGCGAAATCGAAGGGGAAAGAGCATGCATTTAAATACAGGAGGAAGACCATAAGTCTGCCATTTCTGTGTCGCTTCCAACGCTGTTGGTCTTTCTTTTCCTGGGGTAAGTGCGTGCCCTCAATGACCCCATGGGAAAGACAAAGAGAGGCGCAAGATGGACGGCAAACTATTTCACCGTCTTTCTCAATCACGCGTGGAATTTCAATTTCAAATAGCATTTAAATCATCAAAGTCATCAAAATCAAAATCACTTGGCAAGTCACTTAAGTTGTGCCACATTTAATTTTTGCATTTTCCATATCTAAAATTTCCAATTTATAATCTTCCTTTAACGGAATAAATGCTTTATTGTTTAAATTTTATAAATATTTGTATTTTATAAATTATATTTTCATTTATTAATATGTATTAATATGAAATATATATTAAATCTTTCGTGATCATTTTCGGCACTTAATAAATCCTGAGTTAAGATAGATGTAGGTTTATTTTATATATATAAGTTTAGTAGTTAAGTCAGTGTAATTGAGATTTTGTTCTTAGATTTTAAAATTTAAGAACAAAATTATGATCAATGCAATAGATTGCATGAGGACATGCAATAACTTCAGTTGGGGGATATGTTAGGTCTCCAAAATGTCTTCACAATGTCATACACTTTCACCTTCATTCCCACTTTATTACCTCATTTCATCACCTTGTCATTACATTAGTCTCCATTTTCATTACCATATGGGTTGATATTTGTATTTTCCAAAGCTATTAGTTTCAAGTATTTAAAGTGAACTTATATTTAAAAGTTAGAAAAATAACATGTATTTACTTATACCTAAAGGTGGAATGAGTTTGGTGACATGTGTAGGTGATTTGGAAGCTTCCAAGACACTCTTATGTGGCCTCCAAGGTTCAATTTCGAATTCTCTTCAATATTGGAAGGAGAGTTGGAATAGGAGTCAAACATATCTCATGGATAAATATCATGGATATGTGTCTAATTCGTTGAGACTTTTATGGATTTTAGGAGAGAATGGTGGATCACCATTAATGAGGTAGTTGTTTAATTTTTGTATAAATAACAAAACATTCTCCTTTCATGGGAGAGGAAGAAAGGAGGAAGAATTTGTAATGTTTAACTTGTAATATTGGAGAGGTTTAGAATCATGGAAGGAGATATAACGTGAGGATGTAATAAGATAAGTTTGTTTTAGCATAACATTTCAATTCATGCAAGTATGTTTCAATTTTCGCAAAGTGTGCGTAGATTAATGATTTCAATTCCATGCAAGAGTGCTTTAGATTAATGATTTCAAATTCCGCAAGAGTGCGTAGATTAGTTATTTCATTTTTGCAAATGTGTGTTTTCAATTCTCACAAATGATTTTTACTTCCAGAAGTATGTGGTGTGATTTATTTCTTTCTAGAATATATTTATTTTTATGTGAATTGTCATTTTTCATTTAATAGGTTAAGATTTCTCTTTTGAAATTGGAAACTGATCTCTAGCACATATGGTGCATGTGTGACTCGCAAGTCTACAGACCCCGGGTTGATAATTTATGTTAAGGATTTAAGCAATTAAATTACATCTACAGGCCTACTCTGTGCAATTTTCCAGATCAAGGTTGGTTGGCCTGCTCTGCGTAATTTTTGAGTGCAGGGCAACTACTGGGTTGCTCTACGTAATTTTTGAGTGCAGGGCAACTACGAGGTTTCTCTGTGTAATTTTGAGTGTAGTTGCTCTGCGCAATTCCTGGGCGGAAGACAGACTACCTTCTAGGATTGTGCAGTTTTGCCCGATAGCACAAAGACCAAATGTGAACCAAGTGTTGGGTCAGCTTGTGGTTGGTCGACAAAACAAGTAAGTGAACACAAGTTGTTAAGCGACAAATGAAATCAAATAAGCACAAGTACCTAATCAGTGTAGGATAGTTGTTATGATTTCGAGGAGGAAGGCTCCAAAATGAAGCGAAGGCAAAATTTTAGAGGGTGGTTGTATCTGCTACAATAACAACCAACTCACAAATTTATAGATCAATGACTTAAAAATTATCATCTTCAAAGGGGAGACCTCCTTTATATGACATAAATGAACAATTCTTGGATGATTCAAATGACAAGACCTCCTTTGTATATATATGAGTTTAAGGGGTCACAATATAATCAGAGCCTACATAACAATAATAATGTAAGTGCATGACAATAAAAATAGTGGGATTCTATGGGGCACAACAATAATAATATGGGAGCTACATGGGCACAAAAATAACAATAAGGGGGATACACTAGTATTATATGGAATTAACATAGACATCTCATACATTGTTGCTTACAAAGACACGATAGAAAGTGAATATATTATCATACTTTCCAAAAGCATAACCATTCAAGATATTCACACCTACTCAAAATTGTAGCAAAACAATAAACCCAACTAAATCAATACACCAAACACAACAAAATACATTCAAGCATTAACTCAGACCATGAGGATAAACCCAACCATCCATTCTATTACTTCATTAGATATCAAAAAATGCATCAAGTGCTACAATGCAATAATTGTATAGTTAGGCTCACTAGCCATTAATCTTTGCACAATGTACAAAAAGAAACATACATGTGGTGTAGAACCATCCAAATTTCATGATATGTATATGTAATATATATATATATATAATATATAAATATATAGTATATAGATATCCCACTTTACATCAGGGTTGCATATCGATTACAAACTCAGGCATTTAGGCTTAAGACTGCAGACATGCATAAGACAAAAAACATATGCAGAGTAATAATCCATGCCTTCAGTACTTATTAACCTATTGCATTCTTAACTAAGAAAGATTATAACTTGTGATCCATCTCGAGCATTCCCTTTTATCTATTCTTGGAGGCTCCTCGAACCTTCTCAACTTTCTCCTCCATCACTCCAACTATCCCATGGGCCATTAGGATATTTCTAGTACCTTCTTGATTTTACCCATTTATGCTTAACTACCTTTTGAAATATCTTCTGCCTATTTTCTCCAATCTGCCAACCTTCCTTTACATACAAAATATTGCTAACTTCTTTCCTGCCACGACAACCCTCTCTTACTTCACCATTGCTACAAAATTATAACTACCTATCCATACTCACACATGTCCCCTCTCTCTAGACGTTGACATTCCCTTCCTCCGTAACATCTCCTTGCATTGTGCCTCTTCCTCCTGTGTCAACTTCCTTTGTTGTGCACCATCTACTCCTCCTACACTCCTATATTCTCTTGCGCAGTCCTTCACTTATCAAAATTTAACAAAAAAATTCTAGACTCCAACAATATCTATGTGTATGCATTTTATTTCATAGGTAGTTCATGCAAACCCCACCCCCACCCCTTGTGAGGGAGTGTTGATAAAGTGGTTCACCCAATCGTGAAATTTCACTTCACATTTGTTTTACACTATATTGAGCGTAATTTTGAGGGACATATCCTAGGAGGCCGCATCTAGTTGTAGGTTAAATCACTAGGCTAGAGACTCAGTTTGAGCTAAACAGAATTCAGGGCATTGTCAAGGCAACTCAAGGTAGTGAAGGATACAACCTAAGGCCAATGCGGTTTTCATATAGGATAGACCTAGCTAGACATTTTCGAGTGTGATCGTAGCTCTATCATCCAAGGTGTGAACCTGTATATAGGGAGAGTCAAGGCAATGTATCCCCTGTGTGAGCACAAGAGTGAGAGGAGAACCTTGATCGTGGAATATTCTCACATAACTAGAGGTAGATTTTGCAATGGAGTATCATCCCAAGGCCTTCTTTATTAATCATCAAAAGTATGTGAAATCTCAAGTGCAGGGTCAAGAGTTGAGAAACATTGAAGTCGTAAGCCCAAGAGACTTTGGGTGTGACAAGGACATTCAATGAGGAGGGATTTTAATTTAAAAATCAGAACCTCGAGGGGGGAACATGATTTAAAGAATTTTTTATTTTTTTTTAAAATTAAACATTTAAGTCTCACAATTCCAATTTGTAGGGAGTCTCAAAATTTTTGGATTTAAAGGCTTTAGCCCCAACCCTTGATCACATGGATGATAGGAGCAGTGACTAGGAGGTTGGCCAAAAATCACTTAACTTCGCAAGGTAGGATGTATTTGGTCAATCAATGATCATGTGTTGATACATCCAATTATCATCCTCACAAGCTATCAATTCAATCTCCCCTCCTAGTGCTAACAAAAAGTGACAAGGCTATTACTTGATGTGGAGTTCTTCTTGTCAAGCAACTATTCTATATTGGTTCATCAGGATACCAAGCATCAGGGTATTGAGTGAATAGGAGGTGAAGGGGAAGTATCAAAACACTGATACTAATTAGACTTGCTGACATGTGAAATGTTGATGGTTGATTGTTGGAGAAATGCTTGTGAAATGTCTGCATATTGTCATATATTAAGGTCCAATGTTTGCATTGGAGGATTGTTGATGAATCGCATGATCTCTAATACCTGACATCTCGGTTGCCCGATATCCAATTGTTAATAGTTTGTTGTGTGAGTAACACACTTTTCTCCAATAGTTGGTACTCTATTACATGTTTAGTGAATTCCATCAATATTTAGAGTTGTCTACACTTGCACACCTCTTTCTCACTCAAAACCCCAATATCAGATAGCCCAAGAGCTCGATATGATATTGTTAAATGACAACAACTAGTTCATGTATGTTGCTTTACTTAACATCATCAATAATCACAACAAGAACACAACCCATCCTTCAAATAATGAAAATGAGTGGAATCCCTTACAATTATTTCTTGAAGATTAAATTGATAGTAGTATGATAGTCACAACATCTACAAAGATTATTCAACTATAGAGTGAGCTTTTGTGACATCCATTGATGCTTAATATTCTCATTTCCAAAAACATTATAATACATGTATTCTTACCTTTATGTCACCATAATATTACCTCCCCTACATGGGCATTGTAATTCCTGATCACTTTCACTTATCACTTCATAATTATAGACCCATGTTTTTTGACCAGAATTAATCTCGAAAAACGATAAAAAATTGACTCCTCTCAATCTAAGACAACAATTCCTTCATAATTTTTATTATAACTTCTTATAAATCAATAAGGAAATGGAATTTGTATTGTAAAAATTTATAAATTAATTAATTTTTTTTTTTTTTATTTTCAGAACTAATAATTTAAATTTAAAATTTATTTAAATATAAACTATTAAAAAAATAAATCAAAATTTGTAAAATTAATTGAATTCAAATTGAACTAAAAAGTAATCCCAAAATACTAAAATTTAAAAACCGAAACCGAAAGTTAATTTTTTAAATTCAATACGTATTGAAAAAGTTGATTTTTCATCCAATGAGCTTCAATTTTGACTTCGTCCCCCTAATATACGCACATATCCAGGATTTCACGTTACTCGATGAATCCACACGTCCTATGAACGCGATTTTGCAGCTCAGTGATTAATGGGAAATGAATGGGCGATGACGCATCTTGGGCCTACAATGCGCTGTTTCCAGACCTAACTTCGTTATGGAATTTGAGTTAGTGTCAAATTAATAGAGTAACTCATAGACAGTTACGCCACAATTAATGAGAAGGGGCCGTATATGTTTATGGGTGAATAACCTACTTGCTTAACGGTGGACATATACAGCCTATTTGTTTAATGGTGGATATATGTGGTGGACAGATACACCCTATTTGTTTAATGGGGATATATACAGCTTTTGCCCAAGGGTTTATACTGCTTACAGTTAGTGTTGGATTTAAGCAATTAAATTATTTAATAATGGAGATATACAACCATGCACATTAATTGCAATGCATTGCAATGTAGCCAGCTAGATAATCCTTGCCCAGTGAAAAAGTGAGAAAAGTGTCAAACTCAAAACAGTTTGAATGAGACAGTGAGCAGAGTCCCAAAAGCATACTCGTGACTCTGGGATTTTGCAGTTTGGCATGATTATGGCAGGCATACTTGGGGGATCTGGCTGTTGTTTTCTGCACTTGCATTAACAAAGAAGTGGCTAGCTTCGTGTGTTCTTTTCCTTTATTCTATACTGTTCTTCCTTAAACCATCACTGCTCTCAAACAATTCTGATTCATAG
>APFE030202854.1:26475-42413 GCA_000404065.3 Pinus taeda
TTTTTCATTATGTTCCTTTCAATGTTACAATACATATTTATACATGCCGAAGCATCCAATACCATGGACCGAAAAACCATCACGTCCAATACCATGGACCAAAAAACCATCGATCCAATACCATGGATCGAAAACCATCGCGTCCAAAAAACATGTGCGAAAATCATGCACAAAACCATAGGTGGGTCCGCCCAACCTAACATAGGGTCCAAAACCAAAATTCCCCATAAAGTGGGGTTACAGGTACCCCTCAAACCCCGTGTTAACTATGTGGAAAGAATATAACACAACCCAACAAGAGGGAAGGCTCTTCCTTCCTCCCAAAAAATGCACAATTATGGCGAGTGACTACCCTCCAGTCTTTCCTTGTGGAATTCTAAGAGGCAGTGAATGTTATCCCATAAAATTGCTCAATGCAGCCCCTGGGCTTGTAGCACTTGCTAGATGGAATTGCGCATTGTGCAATCCCAACACCCAACAGGCTAGTCTAGATTACACATTGAAACATTCTAGCAGCCAACCAGCCTTCCAAAAGTCTGGACTTCCTTTTCTAATACTTAGTCTCCCGACCTCTCGGTGAAAATTGTGCAATCATTGCCAGTCAATCCCCAGGTATGTAGCATGTCATACCTCAGGTTTGCTTTGGTTTTAACTGACAGATTTCTTTCCATGCATGTCACCCTATCTCCATATATAGAAGGTGTTTGTCTATCTCTCAACATTTTAGGATCAATGGCATCCAAGAGATCAAATTCAAAGGACACTGACGAAAGCGCCACTGGCGCAGCAGTCAAGCAAGTGTCTATGGGTTTGCGGATCTATGAAGACACCAAGATGATCATAGACAAAGAAATCAAGCTAAAATGGCAAGAGGTCAATGATGCATTCTCGGGCACATTTGGGGAAGATCTTGAAGACCGCCAAGTCTATGTGAACATTCACAAGTCCAACTTGTATCGGATTGTATGCAAGTATCCCGCATTTACATGCGCAGACATGATACACTGGATCGTCTCGCACACTGATCTTGAGATGACGACATTGAGAAGTGTTAGCGAGATGGAGATTTATAGCTACAGGTCATAATATTATCAGCAGATGTCCCATTTTTCAAAGCCAGTGATGACCATGGAGACACCCTTCAGCCTACCCAGCAGCAATGCTAACTCCAATGATATCTTAAAGAACTAGGTAAGGGAGCCAACCAAATTCATGATGACACCCATTCAGATTTACAAGATGAAGATACTGCAGAAGGCATATCAATACTTGGTCATCTTTGCATGTTGCTTGTATGTCCAAGAGAGCACGGAGACCTTCCCGTAGACTTGGGTGATCGCGTTGGACCAATTGGCCAGTGAAGGCAAAGCATGAAACTAGTTCAACATTTTTTCTCACAGGCTGAAGGAATAGGTCACAAGAGCTTGGTGGCCACCCAAAGGTCAGGAAGAAGAAATTTACATGTCTACCTACATCTTGGATGTAATCTGTGCCTGTTAGGAGTTCCCGGGCATCAAGTTGGCAAGGACATCGACATAAACCTCTATTAAAACTTATTATAATTTTTTTTTTTGAATGCAGCTTCAGAGGAGTTATCACACAACTGTCAGATCATTTTGTCACCGGGGTGTACAAGATGATATTTGAGGAGGATCCACCTTTCATGTCAAAGGCAGAAATAGAGGCATTGATCGATATGGCAGATTGGTATGCCTCACCGTCTGGCACCTTCATATAGATGTACACCGCGGAGAAGCCTCCACATGTTTTGTTGAAGTTTTCCATGGACAAGCTCATCATGCAAGAAGTATCATACCACATCTCAACAGTACTGTTAGCTAAGATGAACCAGAAGAAGAAGGCACCTTGACCCACTTTTCCATTGCGGATCAGGTTGTACGAGATATGAAACCTCAAGAATGCGGATGTTGAAGCCTATGAGATCAAGAAATATCCTTTCAATGTCTGAAGCTTCAATCTGTATGACCCACATTATATTGTGAAAGATCACTGCACGAGAGTACAGTTTCAGTGGATCCATGGGGCATGTCATTGGGTGGAGGAAGACCCATGGAGATATTGTTACAACTACTCGAGGCCCAATGAACTGGTCGACATAATTATGGAATTGTTAGTGAGGCAGAGTGAAGAAGCATCCAGGAGAGCACCAACAGTAGTAGCAACAGAGGTAAACATACCGGTGTGTGACAAAGGCAAGTGAAAGATTGTTGACAACGTAGAGGTGGAAAAAAGCTATAGGTTCAGAGAAGGTGCACTTGTGTAGAAGGCAACTTTGGCATTAGAGGTGAAGAGGTAACATTGCGATAGGAGGACCGTAGAAAGGCAGAGAGAAAAATAGACAATGGAGGAGACAGTGAAGGAGTTGTACGAGTTGAAGGAGCAACTCTGGAAGGAACGGGAGCTACACAGATAGGAGAAGGAAGTGTAACAAGAACAGGTACAACAGGGGGTGCAACATGTACAAGCATATGAAACTGTGCTTGTATAGATAGTAGACTCATCCGAACATCTAGCACCAAGTAGACATGGTGGGTAGTCATAAGAGTAGGACTTCACTCAAGAGATTGAACATGCACTTGAGGAGATGGATACGGATATGGAGCAACAAGAGCTAGAGAAAGACATCAACCTCATGCCTTACAACCAAGAGGTTGACATACCAGCTTCACTGGATCTAGAAGTGGAGCAAGTCCCAAGTGACCAATGAGACACTGAGATCCTTGGAGACAATCCAGAAGAAGATATGCACAACAGATATTTTGACGAGTCGCAACATAGAGTTGTATAATTGCGCAGAGTGTCTACTCTGGATAATCACACATATCCTGTGCAGTTTGAGGAATGAGTATCATGTCTGACATGCACAAGCATCCAAGAACATTGGTTGATGCTACCAAAGAATATGTTGAAGCCACTAGCTTGAGTGTCTACTTCTTGATAGCTAGGAACGAGCTAATGGATAAGGAGTTACAGATGACAAGAAAGGAGGAGAACTGGTTATAACATCCGCTTGAGCAGAACTGAAGAAGGAAATACTAGATGAAGTATTGTCTGTTGAGACAGTCATGCGGGAAATGTATTCCAAGTTTGGTACCATGCATAAGACAGTTTTCCATCTCAACGGTTAGCATCAACGATGTGTTAGGAGAGCACGTATATTGTCAAACATGCATATGGTTATTGATTACATGCAAACATGGACAATAAGATAGAAGGGAGCCCTGTTACACTTGCCCAAGATGATGAAGCCCAGAGCGGTCAAGCTGAAGGCATGAATCTGGAGTCAGATCCGAAACTATGAACAACTCCTGCAACTCATCACTAGTTTGTAGGCTTCTGATGCATGGTATTTAGGAGTATGGATGTTGTTGTGCACGCACATGCAATCCCATCTACTAGGACACTCACTGAGGCAAAGACAAAGGCACAATTCCAACTAGAGCTTGACTCATACTTTGACGAGTTGATGTGCATAGCCACCAACGCAGACTTGATGATCAGTGTAGACACCATGCATCAGTATGTCGCTAGTCCAACCACACTCAAGGCAATGATGCACATGTTATCAAACGATTTGGATAGAGGAACTAGAGTAGTGTACCTAGATGCTATAGAGGTAAGAGTTCATTTCCAGAAAGATGTCACCATAAAGTATAGGGACACCATCGCGGACTACTGAGATTGGCATCAATTTGCTACTCTTGACCACCGTGAAGATGTCAAAGAGTTGGTCTTCCTACAGTTGTCGAAGTCATAGTGATGCCTTGCATGGCTTACTCATGACTATTTTGTATCACACGGGTACATGTGCAGATTGTATGTAATGTCTTGTCAAATGGAATTTCAAGTGTCAATAGTTGGATGTAATAGTCATAGAGTAGATGAAGAGTTATGAGGGTAGATTAACAGTCACAAAGGGGAATGTCAAGGGCCACCCCACCCTTTGCTATATATAGTCCCTCATAACTCATTGTAGATGCTTTTGGTTAGCCAAGCTTGCGATAGGAGTATCTTAGAGAAATCTTGGAGAGAATTGTAACAAGCCTTGGCTTCTCCACTTTGCAGAGCTAGTATATCTCTTTGGAGGAGCAGGCAATAGTGACTATAACGTCCTGCTGTCAGAACTAGTGGTTGGTCATGGTTGTATTGTATGACTGGAACTTTCACTTCTTAATATAACAGAGGCAACATGTTTCATGCATATCTCGTATTGTATTTCAACTATCTTGTTTACTCTAAATGATATATGAATCTTTTTTGCTTACACATACATATATGGATTTCCTATATAAGTATGTATGGATCTTAATGAAATGTGGTGTTGGTTTAACCATCACTTTGGATTGCTAACTTACTTGCCTTCCAGTTTGTGATGCATCTATGCTTGTGTGTTCCCTTCTTAACTCCATGCTTTCATAGGCTTCGAAGGGGTGCACTCACCTCACCCTCCGTGTGTTAGAACCACTCATGCACCTTCCTTGACTTGCTCCATATGTCACACCCTTGCAACCAATAGGGACATCTTAGTTTCCTCTGTGTGCAACCACGGTCAAGGTGATACCATAAAACCCACTACTGGAACTCCTACACCAAATGGTCTGAGGTCTAGTTGGGACTTCTTACCAGGGAGATCCCATAACATGATGGTGGGTCCAACACCATCAATAGGTACTACATAGCATAAATGGATGGAGGGTCCTTTGGAAACTCATCTAAAAAGATGAAGGATAGGATGAGAACAAGATGAAGGCTATGATGAGATTGTTTTGCAAGGGATGGATCAGACTAGCCATTAAGGAACACCAACAGATAGGAAATCAACATTACACAAAGCCACATAACAAAATTCCCAACAAACAGGAAATCAACGTTACACAAAGCCACATAACAAAATTCGCAACTAGGATATGATAACACTTTCTGTTTGTGACCCTTTCCATAGATGTACATGGGACTTGTAGTTAAATTTGCATGCCAACCTTTCTTCAAGGTGCCACTTGGCACCAAAACAACTTTTAATTTGAAATTATTAAAACTTTATCCATTTTCTAAGGAATAAGATAGTAGAGTGTCTCGATGGCTAGAAAGGAGCCTCAACTACCCATATCATCTACAACCTTATTATATTGACACAAAACATGATGTAGATAGCCTTACGTTATTAGACAACATGAAGATAGCCTTAGTACGCAACATGCAGATAGAGGAACTATTCATGTGGTTAAGGCTCTCTTATACTCTCGATTCATATTTAGTGGAAATAACTATACTTTTCTTCATATTCAAAAATATGAATTTTCATTTTGCAGTTAACCCTCATAAGGCTGCAGTGAATGCTAAAAAAATAGTCATTCAAAATATCATTACCAAAACGTTCTTTTCAATACATTCCTCATATCAAGGTTCTTTTCAATATCGTGATAGATTATATTGATATTGATTACAAATAATTATCTTAGGTGTATACCATTCATTGCAACGAACAAGCCATCATAGGAATGGAACTCACAACCTCTAGATGTATAGTATATAGATGAAAAATCACTATCTTGGATACATATATCTATACGATATTTGTATACTTGGAGGCTATATTGTTTTTTTTTTAATTAGAAAAGTTTGAATTTTAATTAATTTTGAAATTTCTAAACAAACTTTATAAAGTTCATTAAAGTTTTGAAAAATTAAATATTAAATTAAAAAAATTGAAAAGAAAAAAAAAATGTAATTTTTGAAATTTGAATTTCTATTTTCTCATTGGTTCATCTACATGAAATGACTAATTTTATGGTGTTTAAAATTAAAAAAAAATAAATTAAAAACAAAAAATCAAAAAAATCTTGTATGCTACGAAGTGTCATAATATTTAGTAAAGAGTACACCTATCAAATCTAAATATTCATGCTTAGTAATTTATTTTTACACATCATTTTTCCAATATTTATTTTACTAATCAAAATGTACAAGACGATAAATATAGTCATTCATATATTACATTATATTATTTTTAATTTGACAGTTTTAAATTTTTTAATTAACAATTGGATAATGAATTTAATATAAAATAAATAACAACATATTTTTAAGTTACGATATTCATTTAAATTAATTTATTTACATAAACCATTTTTTTTTCTCGGTCCAAAAAGCTGCATTATATTATCATAATTTCAAAAACAAAATACATCAACATATTATCTGAGTACATCATTGTTGCCACATTAGGCAAAATAACAGGTGTGAGAGCTAACACGAGTTTTTCTATGGAGAAGATTGAGCTTGTGAAGAAGCCAAGACAACCTATGTCATTGGTTATTTCCAAACCAAAAGTAGCACAAGAAGATAATTGTCTAGAGTTACACATTGTGGGGGTGGGTTGGGGGAAACGATGGTGGGGTTGTAAAGAACACTGCCCGCTCATGCGTGTGGTAATTAATTCTTCCACCTGCGTCTCCAATGCACGGAGGTGGTCATTTGTTCAACAGAGCTATTGTCGAAGGCCATCTAAGGAGTCCAGGAGTTCATTCTGCATTTGTTGGAGGTGGTTGATGTAGGCCACCAGTTCATTTTGGTCATCGTAACATTGTTCCCCTAGAGTCTCCATGCTCAGATGGATATTGTTTAATTATGCCGCAATGGATTCCAGGGTGGTTGGGGCCTCTACGTAGCCCGGGGAGTGACCTGGGGAC
Source organism: Pinus taeda (assembly GCA_000404065.3). NCBI lineage: Eukaryota > Viridiplantae > Streptophyta > Pinopsida > Pinales > Pinaceae > Pinus > Pinus taeda. The sequence goes on from APFE030202854.1 coordinate 33,186, forward strand.
ATGGATACCTTAGCATCAGAGTGGTGGCCCTTGGTCGACTTTGAGCTCGAACTGGGCACATCCTATGGCAGATGTGTTTCCATATAGTGACCATCTCCCCCTCTATGAGTGCAACCTCTCTATCTAGGCATACAACTGACTCCTTCTCTACCAGTTGAACTGCGCCCGAGGATGAACCTGGCTGCCATGTGCAACCCACCACACAAGCCTTATATGGACCAAACAAAAAAAAAACTGCTTACCCCTCCCCATTTTTTTTCGGTGCGCTGGGGGAGTGCTATGAGTCTATAAAGTGGATAAGTTGCTTCAGGGTAAGAGCCATGACCCAAATTCTCTACCACACTACCTCTCTAAAGGAGCAATCCCATTCCTAAAGTAGACCCAGAGTGAGGTAAGGGAAGCGAAATCCCACTGCCCACACTCTTCAAACTTAGAACTGTAATTCTTTTGCGAAAACTATTCCAATTTTCTCTAAGATCCCACGACTAGAGCGCTTGTAGGTTCGAGTCCCCCGCATACCCACCTGCACCCAACTTGTCTTGCACGATCGCCCTAAGCCTTTTCCTGAGCCAATATGCCAATACTTCACTGCTATCTCACACCCAGAACTCCCTCCTCATTGCCCAAATGCTGCAAATGGCCACCCTCCTACCTTTTTTTCACATTAAGTAATGCTTGTGGGAGGAGCTCATGTCCCAACAACCTTTATGACATTCGTGTTGCGCGTGGAGTCCCATCTGGTTCCACACTCCAACGTGCAACCACTTGTTGCGATGATTAGACACCCCTATCGGGGACTTCTAAATCTTTATGTATAAGTTCTTGGAGATCCTACATTTCCCCAAGATCCAGGTCTGCTTTGGTGCGAACTTCTGACCAAATTGCCCTGAAATTTTTATTCGGTGGGTTCGCCCTACAGTTGGCCAACTTGTCTGTGAATTTGTTACCTTCTCTATGAAAACAATTAGTATTGATGTGTTCGAAGTTGGTCAGGGCATCCTGGAAGCGAGAAAGTTGAGATTCCAGTCACCAACCCTTAACCACTTTTGGGGGTAAGAGATATTGATGATCCTATGAACCATGTCTATGATGAGGCATGAGTCCCCCATTATTCTGATTCTTCTGTATCGGAGGTGGGAAGCCAGGCTCATGCCCACTTCCAATCCTATCAGTTCAACCACATTGTTTGTTCAGATACCACAGAAGCCTAAGTAGACTTCCCTTGGGGAGCCAACTAAGTAACAAATGATGCCACCAAACTCTGCCAGTCTAGGATTATCCTTAGAAGCCCCATTAAAGTTAATCTGAAGGCATTTATCAGGGGGAGGGAGAAATGATGGGGGGAATGGGCTAGGGAAGGTCACGGGGTAGGAATGCTAGGGTAAATCAAGGCAAATGAGAGGTTCATATGGGATAGAATTCAGTTGGGTCAGGGTCCCAGCCATCAGGTGACCATTTTTTAGAAAGGATGGATTCCTGGATGTTCGACATCATCTGGCTCCATATGTGCACACTCGAATGCATTTGTCCATTGAATAGAGCTAGATTCCTCTCTTTCTAGGTAGTCCACAAAAGTAGACCCAGAGTGAGCCACCATGCATGGTTCACCACCATATTGGAGAATCAGTTAATTTTGTTCTCAAGGAGTTCATGGATGTCATTTGGTTGGCTAGATATTGGACCAAAGAGGTTGGAAGCTTGATTCCAAACTTTGCATGTTATGGGGAAGCCTCCAAAGAGATGGGAAATGGATTCTTCCACTTGCTTCCATTGGGGGTACATTGATGGGCCAACAAATACATGTTTATGGAGTCGATCCCAAGTTAGTTTCTGCTTGTGACACACTAACCAAAGGAAGTGATCAAATTTGAGCCACTGATTGTTGTGCTAGATATGTCACGAGAAGAGGTGGCCCGATTGTGCTCGATCGTTAGCCCGGATGAGATAGGCTTCTTTCACTGAAAAGGTTCCCGATATAGATTGACCCCATCTGACTTTTCCCACCTCCTGTGATATATGTACTTGACGTTGTGAGAGATGAGCCCCCAGACATGCACTGAACTCTTATGAGATTGCTCTCAGCCAGTCTACACCAAATTTCTATCTCTGCCATCCATGGTTGTCAAAACCTTCCAGCCATTAATTTGCCACACAGAGGATCGGGATTGAGTGGAAGAGTAGCATAAAGTCAAAGAGTGATTGATCTTGATCAAGTTAGGGGAGTTACTACCAGGATTCCTACTAGAAGAGGGAAGATTTCCCATCTCTTACTTCCCAGAAGAAGTAGTCTCGAATCAGATTGTTATTATTATTAGCATGGTTCCATATTGCAGGTCCAGTGCTTGGAAGAGGTTCACGAAGATGGGATTCCTGCGATTTTCCTTGTGCATATTTTTGAGACCAGATTATCTTCGAGAGATCATCCCCCCCTTGAAGCCACCTCCACCAGAGATTTACGCCAAGGGTGTCACTTAAGGCAGCAGGATATCGTAAAATGAGCCCTCTCATGGCCTTTGGGAGACAAATTTTATGCCAGGCTAATAATGGGCATTTTCGGTCCATGGTTACCCCAGTCCAGAGGAATATATTAAACATGGCTGATAACTAATCATAGACTCTTTTAGGAGTCAGAACGGTAGATAGTTGATATAACAACATAGTTTGGATAACAAATTTCGCAAGGGTGGCCCTTCCTGCTAGGTTGAGCACACAAAAGGTCCATGTTGATAGCTTCTTGGAGAGTTTGGTGCAGAGGTATTTCCAGGGGGAAATGTAAATTGGGCTAAAGATGAGCGGGACCCCCAAATATTTTGAAGGAAGAGAACCAATTGAAAACCCCAGGGCATAGGCAAGACAAGATTAGAATGATAGGGGAGTGTGAAAGAAATAGATATTTGATTTATCCTTATTCAAGAGAATAATTGAAGCATTTTGGAAGTCCACCATAATATTTTTTAGCTGGGCCTGTAGGTTTTAACCCTGTATAGAAATTACTTGCATACGAATTCTAAAACACAAAAAATAAACAATGCGAGAGAATAACACATAAAACACATATATACAGACATTTTCCCCTAGATCCCAAAATCAAGACTACCAACTTGATTTTTCATTATGTTCCTTTCAATGTTACAATACATATTTATACATGCCGAAGCATCCAATACCATGGACCAAAAGCCATTGCGTCCAAATCCATGTGTGAAAACCATGCACAAAACCATAGGTAGGTCCGCCCAACCTAATATAGGGTCCAACAAAAAATTTCCCAGGGCGCTACCTCAAACCCCGTAGAGGGGGGCTACCCACCCCCCACTGAACCCCCCAACTGCGTAATCGATGCAATGAAGGGGGTGCTCCCCCCCTCAAGTTAACTACATCGACTAGTCGTGGAAAGAATATAACACAACCCAATAGGGCCACTTCCCTGATAGTCGCTTTCCCAAATAGGACGTTGTCATCCACGAACTGCTGGGGAGTCATATAGACATTGGTGTCATGAATGTGGATGCCACTCAATAAATTTCGTTGTTTTGCTGCCTTGATCATCCTTCGCTGACCTTCTACTACTATGATGAAGATGAAGGGGGATATAGGGTCACCTTGAAAAATACCACGAGACGGTCTGAAGGTTTCCATGGGAGATATGTTAATCAAAATAGAGAAGAAAGGGGTGGAAATCAGGGATCTAATCCAAGGAACCCAATCATCTGCAAATCTAAATGCCTTAAGAATTTCTAGTAGATAGTCCAAATTCTGTCAGTCATAGGCTTTTGACAGATACAGTGTGAGTAGCATGCCTTTTGTTTTGTGGGATTACATAGAGTGGATGGTCTCATGTGCCGAGACAATGCCATCAAGGATTTGGTGACCTTCTACAAAAACCAATTGTTCCTGACTGATTATGTGGTGGAGGATGGGCTTCAAACGTATGACCAGGATTATAGAGGTGATTTTATAAATGACATTGTAGAGGGCGATGGGTCTAAAGTCACTGGGGAAAGGGCCTCTTGGGCTTTGGGGATGAGGGTGAGGAAGGTGGCAAGATACCCCGAAGCTGATGAGATTCCTCCAGTAGGTCCCATATCTCTTGCCCCAAAAAAGGCCATCCTACTTTGAAAAACTCGACACTGAATCCATCCGGGCCTGGGGATTTATTGATCGGCAAGGCTTTAACTACTTCTTTCACCTCGATGAGTGAGATGGGGCTAAGCATGGCTTCCTTTTAGGCGGGGCTGACCAGGGATGGGATATGGCTCCTGACCATTTGAATTGATTCAGACTGGTCATAACCTTCATCTTACAATAGAGCTGAAAAATAAGCTTTGAGTTCTCTTTCGATGTCTTCTTTTCATTCGTAGCGTCTACTTGTGGACCATTAAAGCTGGGTGATGCAATTTCGATGGTAGTGATTGATCATAGACCTGTGAAAGAAATTGGTGTTGCGCTCTCCCTGACGAAGCCATTGGACCCATGATTTTTGGTGCCATAGGATCTCTTCTTGGGCTTTTCTTTCCTCCACCTCTCAAATTAGAAGCCACTCTACTTCAGCCAATTCAAGAGAACGACCATCCCAAATGATTTTCCTATCTACATCTTCTCGCTAAGCTTCCATTTTGTTCTTCTCCTAAAAAATATTCCCAAACTCTTCTCTGTTCCAGGTTTTTATGTTGAGCTTCAGCACCTGAAGTTTCTTTTGGAAGGATTGCGTCTTGTTTCCTGGTGGATTAACCATAGATGTCCACCAGGTTTCTAGTTTCTCCAGGAAGCTGGGATGTCATAGCCATAGTTGAGGAGTAGTTGTGAAAGTGATATCCATACTAACCAGCCATTGGTCCGAGCTGAGGGGTGGAAGAATATTTTCTTCTACCTTTGGAACTTGAAGGATGAAGTGCTCAAATAGAAGGAAGCGATCCAGATGACTATCCCCTTGATTGTACCGTCCTCTCTGATTGTTCCATGTGTGGAGTCCATGGTTTGGGAGAATGCCCACCAAATGTAGCTCTTCAATAACATCATTAAAGTCTGAGGAAGATGGGTCCAACCTCCCGATACCTCCCCTCTTTTAATCTAGATTGCGAATCAAGTTGAAATCCCCTCCTATGATCCAATCCTCCTTAGCCCAGGATCTTCCTAATCCACAAAGCTAAGAAAGAAATAGGCCTTTTGCCCGAGAGTTGGAAGGGCCATAAACCATTGTAAGACTCATAGTGTTATTTGTTCCTACCATTTTGAAGGCCATCGATAGGGAGAATCAGGTTCCAACACAATCAGTTAACACGACTTTATCAGGATCCCTAAGAATAGCTAGACCACCTGAGGTCTTGAATGTGTCTATTGACATGACTTGACTATTCTTCCAACATCTTTGGTTGTTCTCTGTGAGTTTCTTATCATTCATTTTGGTTTCTTTATATCAAAAATATAATGGGCTTAGCTATCTTTTCTTTCAGGGATATGATCTTACCTAGGTTGTTGAGGTCCCTGATGTTCCAAGAGATGATCTTCATGAGAAAGATGGGGTAGATCTAGGAAAGCAATCCATCAATTGTCCCATCTACCCTAAAATTCAAAAATAATTACCCAACTTTACGGATTAGATCTTTGGTTGATTTCCTTCCTTTCTTTCCTTTCTCCGAGCCTCTTGGCTCAATAATGGAGAGGGCTAGATGGTTGTTGTCTTTCCCTATACCCCGTAGATCTAGATTCGTTTTCCTCGATCTAGCCATCTATTGGGAGTAGAGATAGCCAAAGTGAAACATATGGCTTCCAGGTATGGCTTTAGCATCTAATTTGATCCAAGATTTGAATATCTCAAGCATTTTCTGCTCTTCAGTGCCTATTTTATTCTTCACTTCTACTTCTAGGATATTTCGTATGCGGGTAAGGACATCTTTAATCCTTCGAGCATCCTCTGAATGTTTTGGAATCTTACACTTGGTTGCAATCTTTTCCCCTCGAGAGAAGGGTTTCTTGTCATCTTCCATGGACTAGGAGATCTCCATAGATAATGGGAGGATCTCCTCCCCTATATGCACTTGATCAGGATCCAAGTTTGCTAGGGCGAAAAAAGGGTTGTTGGGACTGGGAAACGACAGGGGTTTCAAGACCATGGTGGACGAAGTCATCTGATCCTGCTAGATCTCATTGTACATGGTTTGTAGCTTCAAAGGGTCTTGGGGAGGACGGTTCAGCCGAGGACAATGTCCTTCGACTTGTTGCAACCCTTCTATATCTCGATGTTGAGCGACAAATATGGCTTCATCCACCTTAGTCTGGGGGTAATCTTTGAATAAATGGCCATATTCATGGCATATTCTGCACTTGAAAGGGACATGTTCATAATTGAGAGGCTAGATCCAAGTGGTATCATGATAGATTAATTCGATTGACTCTGGCAGGGGTTGTGAGATGTCCATTTGCACACAGATTCAAGAAAATGCTACATGGCGATGCCTTTTCGTAACCTCAGAGATTCTGACAAATTGTTCTATGGAGTTACTGATGCCTTCAAGGATGTCCTACTCCCAAAACTAATCTAGGAGGGAGTAGAGGCACACCCAAACTGGAGCTTCTTTGAATTCTTCCTTATCAGGGTTGTAGCATTCCTCTTAGTATCTGATGAACAACCCCACACTTCCCATAAAATATGGCCTGTTTTTTAAGATGCATTTCCTGTCTTCTAGATCTGCAAAGATGACTATAAAGAACCATTTATCTTGGAGTCGTAGCTCAAAATACCCTTGTGGTTCCCATTTATGCAAGATCCACATTAAGATGTCTTGCTCCTTGGACCAGATGCCCAGGAATTTGCAGATCATGGCATGATATTTCAAGTTCTTGCGGCCTTTCTTTAGTCGATTATTGGGGATTACAAACTTAGGGTTGGTTGCTTCTCATGACAGACATCGGTTTTTCCCCTCTCTCACTTGCCACTGTGCTCCCATGGCAAGGGTTTCGTCGGAATTTTGTGAGGTGGTAGCCTTTGCTGGGTTCGATCGTCCTGGCATGAACGAGGTCTGATTCATCGCGTCCCTAAAGGATTGTGGCCCCTCAACCTAAGGCAGGGGGCTAGTCATGACCAGTCCTCTTAGCTTCCAATGCAATCTAGTTGAACCAGTGGCCAACAACTGTTTCAATAAGTTGATTCAATCTATCAAGGGATCCGATTAGTCATGAGGTTGCGTTGTCAACTGGTTGTAGAAACCCTGGCAGAGTCGAGCTTCAAAGCCCTAAAATGTCGACCCTAGATTTCTTTTTAAATATAATTTATTTATTTAAACAATGTTTAATTATTTTATCTTTTTATGTTTTTTTATATGAAAAATATTGATGCTGCATTTCAAAATTTATATATTTTAATTTTTAAGACAATTTTTTAAATAATATATGATATTATATGTTAGTTTATTTAAATTGGGTTTATGATTACTATATATATATATTATATATATATATTATATATATAATATATATATATATATATATTATATATATATATATATGGTTTTGGAGGCTTTTAACTCTATAAACATTTAAATTAATTTAAAGTAATTATCAATTACATAGTTTTGGAGATTTTTAACATTAAACATTTAAATTATAATGAAATAGATATCAATTACTTTTTACATCAAAATCAAGTACTAAGTAACAACTTTGCATATTACACTTACATAATACTTTATAATATTTTAGCAAGTTATACATATAGTGACATTGAAATTGATTAACCTCGAGATAAATATCATTCATATAAATGAAAAATCACTATCTTATATATATATATATATATATATTCACACCCTATGCATACATACAGTGACACTGAAATTACAATCAATCTATACACCATTTAAATAATATTTTTATTAACTTAAACTCCACAATATTACATTTAACATATTGAATCTTTGGTTGAATTGAGGCTTCTGTGATCCATAATCATTTATAAGAAATATTTTAGCGTAAATCACATGCATAAAATATCTGTTGACGCGTTTCGAACCAACTAGTGTGGTTCATCGTCAGGACAAGTTAAAGAAACAGATCCAGCTTAGCATGTAAAATAGTCTGAGGAGAGCCTCCAACGGCTAACTAGAATCTTTTAAATAATGTTTGAGAAAAAAATTCTCACAATCTTAATTTTAAAGAGACTATCACAACCTTACATTTAATATATTAAATATTTCTAAAACTATTTTTGACAAAAGTATCAAAATCTTATAAAACTAATAATATATTATAAATTTTATTAAGTTATTTTTATTTAAAGGTTGAAATTTATATCCAATATAAATGTAAATACAATCTAGTTTATCACTGTTTATTAAGTTAACTTTTATTTAGTAAATGAGTTAATATCATATGGTTAAGAGTGATGGTTTTTGGGTCTCTCGTTTTTTTCTGATTAATTTTGTGTTCATAAATTTTAATGTAATAATTTTTTTAAATAGGTTTGAGATATTTCATTGTAATGTGTCTAATGATAAGTGTGATGACACATTTGCCTATTTTGATTGGGTTTGGTTAAAGATATTAATACATTTATTTATGTAGGTTTTTTTTTCATTTTGGTTTCTCACCATAAAATAGTATTGTTGTTAGTGTTAAGATTTAACGAAATCATGCTGAGTGTGACCCTGCTGCTAGGTCATCCATGATCGCCCCCCACCTTGGCCCTCGGCTCCCTGTCATGGCCCCTCCAGAGGCTCCACCGGAGGTAGGTGATCTTCAACAAGTCTTTTCAGCTCTAGTCAGATCCTTACCTCCTCAAAGACCTCACCCAACAGTCTCCAAGTTCGTGAAAAAGCTCGATGTTCTGCAGGAAGTTAATTTTCCCCCAACGCTACCTCACTATAGGTTTTAACCCCATACAGAAATTACCTGCATACGAATTCTAAATCACAGAAAAATAAACAATGCAAGATCATAACACATAAAAAACACATATGCACAGCGATTTTCCCCTGGATCCCAAAACTGGGACTACCAGCTTGATTTTTCATTATATTCCTTTCAATGTTACAATACATATTTATACATGCCGAAGCATCTAATACCATGGACCAAAAAACCATCACGTCTAATACCATGGAACCAAAAACCATTGATCCAATACCATGGACCGAAAACCATCGCGTCCAAAAAACATGTGCGAAAATCATGCACAAAACCATAGGTGGGTCCGCCCAACCTAACATAGGGTCCAAAACCAAATTTTTCCGG
>APFE030202854.1:55549-104748 GCA_000404065.3 Pinus taeda
GACCGAGTTGGCCATCTGAAAGATCACTGTTTTGATCTTCATCCATGTAAGCACTATCATAAAACTAGTCATTCTTCAAACAGATGCTTCAGAAACAAACACCCTGCAAGAACAAAGATTCAGCTAGGATGGATTGCTTCTTGGCAATGGGCATCAACAGCCAAGAAGATATTCCAAACACATGTCAGAACTTGTTCCAGAATATTGAACAATATTGCAGTTGAGTTTTCTCCATCCTCTCACCTTGTATCTGACAAGGGGGGAAATGATGGTGATCTACAAGCTTCAAAGCCACATCAAGCGAGCCTGAGCCACAACCTGCCACACCAGTTTCAGAGTTGTAGCCAGAGACAAAGATGCCCGTGAACATACCTTCAGTGGGTAGTCTAGGACACTTCCTCTAGCAGAAGACTTCAGCTTCTTACCAGTTTTGGAAGAGTTCCTGGAACAAAATTGAGAACGCTTCCTCTAGCAGAAGACTCCAGCTTCTTGCCAGTTTTGGAAGAGTACCAGGAATTGCATAAAGCATTCCAGAGTTGTTGGTCATCCTTAAACCATCACAGGTTGAGACTTCCCTTTTCAGGTTGAAGTTTTACCTTTTATGCGGGGTGATACCTCCCTTTTATGGTTGAAGGTTTCCCTCTTTAAAACAATAGTATCACTTCCTCTAGCAGAAGACTTCAGCTTCTTGCCAGTTTTGGAAGCGTTCCAGGAACTACACTAAGCGTTCCAGTGTTGGTGGTCATCCTTAAACCACTGCCTCTTTATACCAACATTTCAGAGAGCACATTCAGCCTAGTGCTGCCATGCATATTTGCACATTTTGTATTACAGCTCTCTTCTTGGACTCATACATAACCCTTCGGATTAAGGGGGGGAATGTTGGAAACCTAATCCTAAATGGGTAAGTGTGGAAGCCGAATGGAAAAAGCAGTCCAAGAGACCTTGGGATGTGAATCCCAACGGTCACCATATTGTACTATAAATGTATATCAGTTGCTAATAAAAATTGAACTGCATTTTTTATCTTTTACATCTTTCTCGCTCCCCATGCATGTTTAACAACAATATTGTCTTCCAAATCAACTCCTAGCTTCGTCTACAAGCCTAAAAATCTTGTATCTCAGGACCTCAGTCTCCCAATCTTTTTTGGAATATAAATAGCAACCGACTATGTTAAAAAAAAATAGTATTGTTGTTACTATGTTGTAATTATTTTCTCTCTCTCTTTTTTTTAATTTCTAGCAATTGCAATGTGAGTCACGTTGTGGGATATTAAATTCTACATGTAAATTTAAAATTGGAAATTTAAGATCCATGAGTGGAATGGCAAGGAGATATTTGAACTTACTATATATATATATTTATATATATTATATTACTATATATATATTATATATTATTATTATATATATATATATATATATAATAGTTTAAATATAGAATAATATATATTATTTGGGACAATGCATGTAAAGTGATTATCAATAATTTGAGTGATGAATGCAAAATGTTTGACAAAATACCTCAGCAAGATGATATAGTGCAAGATTATAGTTTATTCATAGAATGGGTTTTTGGAGGAGGCTGTGAGGCTTTATCAAGTAGTAGTAAGAGAAATGTAGGAAAAAAAATAAATGGACATGGTGAGATCATTCTCATGGACTCATGAAGGCAATAGTTATAACACTTGATTTTTTCCTAGTCTATAATCAGAATTATGACTTGGTGTCACTATCAATCATGACATAGACACTTCAATGATTTTCGAATTATGATTGACCAATTTTAAATGACACAAATGCATTTCTCTAATTAATGAAAAAATCATTAACAAAATAATTTAATGATGGCGCAATAGTATTAGCCATGATACCATCAGTGGGAATAATTAGTCATTGAATGGATTTGGGTAGTTGGAAAGCTAATCACACACAGTTATGGAGGTTTGAGTATTGAGTGGGTAGCTAAAAATGGTTAGATATGGGTACAACAAGTACCCATCTTGAGTTCTATGCTTTGACCACAAAATCCCTTAGTAGAGAAAAAAGAATGGTGGGTCGTCCTTGGCTTGAGTAGGGGATTTCATGTGGGGGTCAAAGGGGTGAGTTTGTTGTATGTGGAGAGTGTGTTGAATGCCCAGGAAATGTAGAAGAAGAGTTGGAAAAGAGCGGAGAACACCAATGAGTGAAAAACTAGTTGAATCACAATTGGGTTTTCTATTAGTAATTTATGGTAGATAAATCTTTTTAGGCTAATGAAATTCATGTCCAAATGGTTTTGAATCCAAATGGTGAACATTCCTAAGTTTTGGGAATTTTTAATCCTAAATTTAATTACTATTCAAGGTAGGAAAACCCAAGCCCAAATTAGGGAGAAAGGAGCAACAAATTTGATGTTGGAGAGGTAGGAGAAAAAATGTTAAGAGGGTAGGTCATTGAGTGACTACATTGGTAGAAAAGACAATTCTTTGTGTAGCTACAACCAAATAGAAAGGAATATGGTAAATTCATGGAAGTCCTAGTCCAATGGGTAAAGGGTGACTACTATTGCTTTCTTGTGAAGTAGAGTGACTATCACAAATGAAAATTTCCTTAAGAACCTGAGTATTCCCCTAGGTATCATGGTATGGATAGTGGGTGGAAAACTATAGGAAAGATAGGGCAAGTTGAGCCTATGGTAGGGTGGAAAAGAACACATTGTTCTTTAGTTGCAACAGAAACATTTGAAATAATTCTATGCAATTGTTTTTAATTTGATATTTTTCAACTGTATATGTGTCTGGTCTAATTTTATATTATTATTTTACATTTTGTGTATGAGTATTTAATGTTTATGCGAATGACTTGGGTTGCTAATGAGTGTTTTTGAAGATTCCACTGGAAGCATGGACACATCGATGTTGACAAAATCCACAACTGAAGTATTAAATTTTATAAGAAAATTAATTATGTTATAATTTTCTTAGAACATCCGAAGCTAAACTTTCAAATGTTATTCCATGTTCTTATGACCCCCGATAATTCTAGTTTTGGGTTTAGCCCAGATCCTTGAGCTTAGTGAAATAACTTACTATTTCAATACCTTAACCAAATAGTACCATGAGCATATGACAAATACCATTTACATATCCTGGCATAGACATGGGTAGAAGGTCTATAATATAGTGTTTTTCGCTAGAATAAATGGAGTTATGGGCTCCACCTTATATGAATTTCCACTTGGTTATGTTAGTTGGTAGCAAGGTTTTAATTGATTATGGAGTCTTGGAATATATACGTAGGTATAGTTCCTTGACTATTTAAGGTGTTATCTATTTTTAATTCACACAGACACACAAAAGATTTCTCATTTCTCATGATTAGAAGATGGGTTTCATACTAAGCTTGAAATATTAGAAAATGCCTAGTCAAGTGATATATGGGGCTATATCACTGAAATGGCGCCATACCAAGTAGCCCACATGACAATTCCATTGGTAATTTACATCATTGAATGATACATGGAATTATATCTTGAAGGGGTATATTTTTCGACAATAAGACTACCAATCTAATGTGTGATTTACCTATCAGCGAAGAGTCATCATCTCTACCTTTATGTGCTATGCAAAGAATGTTGGGGATGGGGCCAAGCCACCCCATATGATGTGCGTGCTCAAATCTATGTGTGTGTCCCCTAAATGGAGAGAGACATGATTAGGAAGGATTAGCAATGTTGTGGGTCAAGATTAAGGACCATGAACTCATAAACCATATATTTTCGTAACTTGTATGTGTTTAGATATAATGTTATGTTTTTATGTATTTATATATAATCCCATGCATTGTGTGTCTTTGTATATAACCGTTTTTTATATCAAAACTCGGGGGTTAATGGAGGGAGGATGCCCACATCAATGATAGATGGAGATTTGGGAAATCTACCTTATATTGTTCTCTACCCTATACCTACTACTACTTTGATTACAATGCACTTGTCATATATTAAGTATAAATATTCATTTGAGCTCTCGAAAAAAAGCATTATAATCCTTAACATGAAATGGATACAACAACGATCCTTTCCTAGCTAGATATGCCAACATATTCTACCTGATCATGCTAAGGTCTTAACAAACACACACAACACAACATAACCCATATTGTATTTTACATAATGTGATTTTTTCTTTTAGTTTTAATTGTAATCCATGTCCTTGTTTTTTTCTATTATGGAATTCAGAGGAAACAACAACAAGTTAGGAAGGACCACAAATCTCAATTTGGAGGTTGGTCATGCTTATTCGAGTGTTCAGAGGGTTGAGAGCCAATGTGTATTGCTAGAGAATAAAATTTGGGTTGATGTTGGCTTCATGAGGCTTGAACCAGGTTCAACGTTAGTTAGCAAAACAAATCCCTACACTACTGGCCCTTTTGGCATCATTCCGTAGAGCTCGGACTGAAGTCTCACCCAAAGCAGTATGGGGGATGCTGGAACCAAGTTTCTGCACCCTGAGATGGTCATGATGTCAGTTTATACACTTTACCCCTACTTCTGTGTAGGTCACTAAGCCTTAGGACTCTGTCAATCTACCCTTTGTTCCGCCCTTTAGTACCTCTATGAAGGTGTACCATTGACCTTCATGCAGCCCTAACCCATGGTCTGGGTACTTTCGCGTAGCTATGACAATGTATTGTATAGGTTCACGAGTTAGCTTAAGTATTTTACTTATCTTACTAATCAATCACAGTTAGCGTCACGTAAACTGATATCCTTAATTGCATTCAATTAACCAATGTCATCACATATATTCACGCATCACATAAACATTGTAAATTAAACCCAAAATGCAATATAATCAGATGCATTAACAAGAACCAAATACACAGTAATTACATAATACTTCTCTTTATTTATATTTTTAAAGTAATATATATTTTATCCACCCTATGCACACAGCTGTAGGGGTCCGTACACTCAACTGTGGACTTCCACCCTAGGCCTCTGCACACTCAGCTGCAGAGCCTCTACCTACTCTAAGACCCAAGAACACTTAGATTCCAATGCTTCTCTTTTTACTTCATCCTTCTTTGTCTTCTACTTAGAGCTTACTTACGTAGCTCCTTTACAACTGACTTTACACTTTACAAAATAAGGGCAGAAAACCCTTTATGACCCTTGACACCTTCATGCTCCGCGACCACAAAATGCGGAGACTTTACAACTTTATTACAAAATTGTCCCAAAATATGGGCTTTTAGCCCCAAAACTATCCTTGGGGGAACCCTTTCCCGATAGGCCCCCCAAAAAAACATGGTGACACGCCCTCGATTCACTCTGCAGGCATGGAGATCTTGGCACGAAGACCTCCCAACTTGACCTGTATGACAACAACCTCAGCGATGCCCTGTGTGGCTGGATGCTTCGCTTCTTCCACCAACTGCTTTGTCACTAGTCCTAAAGCTTCTGCTAAGTCTCTTGCAGATTAGGAATATTTCCTTCAATAGAGGTCGTGATCGAATAAGCCTCATCAACCATGGCTTCAAGCATGCCTTTAGCACCGCCTCTTTGTGCTATGCTGCATCTACCTGTTCTTTGAAGGCTTTGGCCCCCTATAGCATCACCAGTCTCTGCATGAGAGCAACGGCGTGTGTTGTACCTTTTACTTTCATCATAGCAATGTTGCATTTCTTCCGCCTTTTTCTCCAGCCATTGTACATTAGGATCCTCGTGCAGGCTTGTCAGGACCTCAAAAAACTATTCAAAAAGTTGTGTGCAGTCTACTACTGCACTATCTACTACCGCTATTGCCTTTGTGAGAGTGGTTTTACACTGCTCCTTTACTTCCGACAGAGTTGAAGGTTGGGCCTTCAACTGTAAATCTATAATCTATAGCCTCAGCTCTAGCTGAAACTTATCCAACTCTGTATAAGCATCGCACACCCCTATAGCAAGCTTGCGAATGTGCACCTTGACTAGTTCTCCCTCAGGAATGGCCAACTCTGGGAGCATTCACCATGCCTTCTCCATGACCTGAACTATGTTCTTGTTGTGGTCGGTTACCTCGGTCATGGTTGTGATGGAAAAGTCTCGTTATAGGGCTAGTTGTACCTTATTGATCTGTTGTTCACTAATTACCTGCATAGCGTGTTGTTAGCGAGACCTCAGCTCTGCGATCACTCCATCCTGCAGTAGGTAGAGATCCTCACTAGGGAGTGCTGCTAAGTTCAACCCCACTCCCTTGAGGGTGTTGACAGTGGGCTTGTCAGCTTCATTTTATGTGGTTAGTGCTCCCTCTAGTAGCACTATTGCTTAGGAATCCTTCGCACGCGGCATCTCGGCATCTTCTGAAGTACCAATAGCAACACTAGTGGACATCGTGCTAGCCTGTGATGTGCAGATCTGCACCTCATGCAAACTCGTCTAGATGGCTCCTAGTAGTTGTTGTTGCTGCTACTCGAATTGCTGCAAGACCTCTGTAGGGACAGCTCGCACTGTGTCCCCAATGTCATGCAAATCTCCCTTTGTTAGGGTGATCGGATCCAGCGATGTTTGATGCGATGCAATGTCATCTGTGGGTCCGCTCCATGCTACTCTGTTTGCTCATCTGTTTCTTCTTCTATTTTAGGTAAAGGTGATCTCGCACCTTTGTTAGATCCATGCTTTGCTTCACCTGTCTACTTTTTTTCCTGTTGGGCAACATCACGCTCTGCCTAGGCCTTGTCAGCAGTCTCCTTCTTCCTCTTCTTGGCCAACTATGCCATCTTGAGTTTGGCCTCCTCCTTTTTGTGCTGTGTAGCAGACTTGCTAGACCCCACCACCAAGTCTGAGGCAGTGCGCCTCTCTGTCGGGCAGCGATCAAGAACTACATCAATCACATCGTCAGTTTCCATGTAAGGCAAGTCATACCATGTTTGCTTAAGGTCCTTCCATGCCTTGATCGATACACGCTAAAAGTCTACCTTTAACTCCGCGTACTCCTACAGTTTGCCAAACATAGTTGGTGACAACCACAATTTGTGAGTGATAGCCAAGCGGGTGTTCAATTCCATCAAGATCTAGAAGATCTTGCTATCCTTGATGTGTTGAGCATCCTTGGTCTCCCACAACGAAGCATACTTCACTACTTCTAGTAGGTCTAGAGCAACCGAGGGGAATTAATTTTCTTTCGACAGCTCCTAGGCTACTAGCATAATAGATAGCAAGAGCCACATATAATGGAAGGTCTTTCTGAGCTCCTACACTTCGCAGAAGTTAACAAGGAACTCACCACAGAGATAGCGTGCCTAATTGAACTGGACTCCTTCGGCACATTGGGCCGCTAGAGTGACGACTGGTGCCGACACTTCATTTGCGCGACACTTCCTCATAAATTTTCCTGCCAAGATCTGCGTGGCCACCTTGACTTGAGGGTCACAAATACTGGAGATGGAATAGCCTCGCCGCTTCTTCACGAGCTTGAATTTCTTCTTCATGGCCTCTGTGAGGGTCTGTTCACCACCTTTTTTTCCAAACATCATGGTTGGATTCTCCCCTGTATGGGGAACTATGTGATCCTATGGATCAACTTGTCGGTGATGGGTATCGACTCCTCTAGCCATAGACACCCATCGTTCACCTAGCATAGTAGCTGCTTGATGACCAATACTGTAATTTGTGTGTGATTATAGTGCGACACCCATAATAGTTTGAGCAGACCTGCCTTGTCTACTCCCCTGAGCTACTTCCGTAGTTCTAATGTAGTCATCTCGGTGGTTATGTCAACAACATGGCATATTAGATGCTATGTCACCAAGTGCAGGAACTTCTCATGGTCAGCTAAGTCCCAATATTCTAGTTTTAACAGAGGAACCCGCCCCAAGCACAGTCCTTTAAAGACAATTTCGTCCAACAACAAAGATGTGTTCAAGGCGACCTTGCATTCGTCAATGTCCTTCAACACTTTGGTCTTGTCCTTGCGAGGAGGGACGTACTCAACAACTTAGTGATAGGATCAGAACACTCAACTACAACTTCCTCCACTTCCACCCCTAAATCCTCCTCATCCATCGAGATGTCCTCAATTTCTTCTTCCTCCAGCTCCAAGTTAATGGCTTTGCCCTCTTCCTATGTAGTGGGATTTTCCTTTGGTGGGTTTCTTTTGGGCGATGCGTGTACTGGTAACGCAACTGGCTTGCCCTTCTTATCCTTCGCACTCTCCTTGGTTGAGGTGGGCTTCGGTATAGGTGTCCATGGCGACTTGGGGACTTCAACTAGTACCTCTGAAACCTCTGGAGCAGCTTCTTCTACCTCCCTAACAACCTCTGGCACAGCCCCCTTGGCAGTCACTATTTCGGTGTCCCTAGCTTTGGATCCTCGGATAAAGGCACGAATGAAATTGTAGTTGGATTCTGGGAATCGATCAAACACTTGGCAGTTAAGCAATGCTTTGAGGAATGCGTGGATCATGCACATTTGAGAGCTCACCAAGTAATGTTCAAAGTGTCAAGTGTTTTTTGTTGGGCCTCCACCTGTAATTTATAGGCCATTTTGAATTCAAATCTAATTGTTCCCCCCACATTCGGTTCATTAAAGCCAGATTGGTGGTAGATTTCCAAGGATCTTACCCATAAATTTTGTCTTAAATTCCAACTGGCCACTCCATTTGGCTGCATTCTTATCGTCAAATCATGAACAATGACTTTAACGGTCACTTTCCTGTTGATCTGCGTGATTTTTCCCTGGGTAGCACAGCTCACTCTACACTGTCGCGAACCCTGTGACATTTCCTCATTCCACACAATCTTCCAGTCACATAGCTCCCCAACCTGAGTAGTGTAGTTTATAGTCCCATGCCTCCTTTCAGTTGCTTGGAGCGCTAAGACTATGCTACCTTCATACAGGCACCTAGCCAGATCACTGGTGTATGGCTTCAATCAGTTTCTATTCACCTTTCTTGGGAAGGGATCTCCATTCAATTTAACCAACTAAAGTACTCTTGATCTATATTTAAAAATGAATGTAAGAAATTACAGATATAACCATACATATAGAGATGCAGCATAAATAATACTTCATTTCATTACTATAAAATATTGAAATATTCTTATAAACAGAAATGGAAATAAACTAGCTATGGCGATAGTAGCTTCTCTCTGAGAAGAGATGTGGTGGATACATGCCTCTAAATTGTCTTACAATGAGGCTCGAAGGCCTATTTATTGTTGAGAAACAATGGAAAACCCTAAATATCCAAAAGCCTAACCCTAGGAGATGAAGCGCCAAACTATGGGCCCCGTTTTGGGTAAATTGGTACATCAACTTCTCGAGGTCGTAACTTTGGCAAATTATCTCCATTTGACGCACAAAATACCTGGTTAGAAATGTCTATCAAAGGAATACAACTTTGGGAGCTACCCAAAAAACGTCATTTAGGGCCTCAAAATGGCTCCAGAAGTTCAGGACCCGAAAAACTGCTAAAAATAGTAAATTGTGCTACAATTAAGGAAACTAAAAACTGAAAGAAACGATGGTGGGGGTCCAAGTGGAATTGGTGGGTGGCCACCAATATCCACCTGGATCAGCTCCACCATCAGTAATCTCCTTAATGACATAGGTCCCTAGCCAGTGCATTCTAAATTTCCCACGAAATTTATCAAACTTGTTGTCATATAATAAAACCAAATCATTTACCTTAAAGGTGCGCAACTTAATGTGCTAGTCACGACATGATTTTTTACGTTGCTTTTGGACCTATGGGTGAAATCTAGCCAAAAAACTTTGTTCCTGAAGCTTAGCAAGCTGTGTGAGCCTCTCTTCCAGGGCTCTGTGATCTATCAAACCCGTGAGTGTTGCTATGCACAGACTAGGCACAATGTATTCCATGGGCATCATTACTTCAACACCGTATACAAGCCTAAAGGGTGTTTGTCCAGTCAAATTTTTGCATGTCGTCTGATAGGCCCATAGTACCGTGGGTATGTGCTGGTCCCAATCACTTCGTTGAGTATTACAAACCTTGGTCAGTGTGTTCTCCAACATCTTATTGAACTCTTCCACTGTCTCGTTAGCTTGTGGGTGATAAGTTGTGCTTTTCTGGTGATATACATGAAATTCCTCCATCATCACGCCAATCGTTTTGTTCACAAAGTGCATACCACGATCACTCATCAAAATTTTTGGACACCCAAATCATGTCAGTACATACTCCAAGAGATACTTCACAGCGGTCATGCCTGTGCAGTCCTTCATAGGCTATGCCTTTGCCCATTGAGACAAATACTCAATCACGGTGATAATGTACCGTGCTCCTGTCTTCTTTCCTTGGGGTTGAATGGTTCCCACAAAATCTATCGCCCAGTTCTCGAAAGGTTGTAATGTCATTTGTGGGTTCATAGGCAGCTCATCCCTCCACGATGGCATGCCAATCTTTTCAGAGACATCACACGCCTTGCAGTAAGCTTTTGAATCTTGATGGAGGGTTGGCCACCACAACCTTGTGTGTAGATTCTTTTGTACAGTCGCTCTTCCTGCATAATGGCCTCTCACAGCAGCCCCATGAGTGTCCACGAGGATACTACAACTTTCAAACTCTGGTACATATCGTCATAATACTTCATCATACCCCATTTTTTATAGATGTCCAGTAGTGATAGAAAAGTTTGTCACGCGCACCACTAACTCCTTTTTCTGTTGGACTATGTAGTATTTTGGGGTGGTTCTTGTCATTAGGAAGTGTATGATGTCTTCAAACTGACCATTTGAAACACGCACTGCAAATAGTTGTGCGTCAAGAAATCTCTCCACCAAATTAGTGGGCTCTTCCCCCATTTCAATGCGCGATAGATCATCTAGTCCTGCATTCAGTCTTTGAAGCTTCACAATAACTTCAAAGTCATGCTTTTGGAATAATAACAACCACCAACATATTCTCCCCCCCAACACAAGCTTATTGACGAGGTATGTCAACGCAGAATGATCCATGTACATCTTAAAGTTCCCACCTAGCAAATAGTGTCTAAACTTATGGAGTGCTTATACCATGGCTAATCCTTCGCGCTTGGTGGTGGAATAGTTCTTCTTAGCCTTGGATAACCTCTTGCTTGCAAATGCTATAGGGTGGTCCAATTCTCCTCCACCAGCCTATGTTAGTACTGCTCCCAGTGCTATACATGATGTGTCTACATGTACATGAAACTCCTTCCAATTCAGGAAGACTAAAATTGACGGGGTGACCATTTTTCCTTTCAATACATCCAAGATTTTCTAATAGTCCTTGCTCCAACAGAACATGACATCCTTTCTCATCAACTTCTCCATAGGCACGGTGATCTGCTTATATCCCTTGATAAACTTCCTGTAGTACCCAACATGTCCCAAGGCCACGCGCAATTGTTTCGCACTCCTCGGTGCCTCCAAGTTAAGTATCACTGCAATCTTCACGGGATCTACCATCAGTCCCTGTCGACAAACCACATGACCTAGAAGAGTCCCAAAAGGAACAAAAAATAGACACTTCTTCAAATTGAGCGCAATGTAGTACCTTCGACAAGTATCTAGCATTAAACGCAAGCTTGCCACATGGCATTTCACTAGCCCAAACATAGTCCCATCATCAAAGTACACCTCCAGAAACATATAAATGAATTCTTTGAATGCAACAATGACTATACAAGGAAAAATCGCAGGTGCATTCTTCAATCCGAAAGGCATTACAGTGTACTGAAAAGATCCCCATTCAGTCACGAAGGTCGTCTTACTTATGTCCTCAGGCACTATTTTGATTTGATGGTACCCATAGAACCCATCAGTGAAGGAGTATGATTCCTGGCTACCTACATTATCTAATACCTCATCAATGAATAGAGTCGGGAAAGCATCATGTACATAAGCGTCATTCAAATTCCTGAGGTCTACGCATATCCTTGTTTCATCCTTCTGCTTCTTTTCCTGTACCACCATTGGGCTCACCCAATCAGATTCTTCTACGGGCTCAATGATGCCTATTGTGAGCATCTTATCCAAATCTAAGTGGAACTTCTCCTTATACTTTGGATTGAGATGGTAAGGTCTTTGCGTAACCGGCTTCATGTCAGGTTTTAATGTGATCTTCATAATGCTCAGGTCTACTATTATCCCCTTTAGCTCTGTAACCTTGGTAGGGAACAAATCCTGGTATTTGCGGAGCAATTTGATGACCTTATCTACCATCGCATCATCCCAGTAATCTCCAATCTTCGCGAATTTGGTCTCTGCCTCCGTACCAATATTTACCTGTTTTGTTGTCAACAGCGTGGTTATATCAGGATTTTCGATTTGCGGTCCTTCAACATCACGGTGACCCTCAGTTTTAGGGATATGAAACTTTCATGGGTCCTCATCTTCTTCCTTAGCAGTCACGTTATAACATTCCAGTGCATGGCTTAGCTGAGTAGTCATATCGGGTTGAACCAGATCCAAAGGATCCTACGGTATCCTAAAGATCGTTGCTTAAACTTCTTGTAGTGCTTCGTCAATACAGTCAAATTCATCTTCGAAGGTGAACATCATTATGAACCCTTCATGCATAATATCCCATTCACCTGTGCCATGGCAAAGGTCTGTCTCTAAATACAAGTTCATCAGGATGACATCCAAGGTGTGGCAGAACAAGTGTACCCATTCAAGTTGGGGCTTCGCTCCATAAGCCTTAGCCCATTTGGCCAAGTGTGCATGTAGATCATCCTTCTCATCATATTTGTCTATCGCTCATACCTTCGGCTTCCCAAAGCATGTTCTCATCATCCTCCTACACTCGTGCCAATCATTAAAGCTACCATTGTGTGTACCCCACCACCTCACGGGCATAGCACGCAGTGACCAGTCCAAAGCCTAGAAGCACTGTTTCTCAGGTACTTCCCTCTCAAATGCATCCAAAAACACATCCACATCATTCAAGCCATCATAAGTGGGAATATTTCTTAGCTCTGACAACACAAAGTGTAGCGACCGGGTCATCATGTTATAGCTCAAGGTGGTTACTTCATGTAGTTGATTCTACGAGCGCTCTAATTCTTCATTCGAGTCTGAGTTGTAGGAACTCTCGTGATCCCATGTAATTCATCCATCCACTGTCGCATTCACCCAATCTTGGTATCGCGTTGTTATCTTATATATGCAATCCAAATCTTCATCACTTTCATAATCGTGGACTAGTTCAGTATAGTGCGAACCTTCCGAAGGATCTAGGGGTAGTATTATGCGAAGCGATTTCTTTTCAAATATCGTCTTTCGCTTCTTTAGGTTGATTACCTAGTTCATGTCAGTAGCCCAATCAATGCCAAGGAGCGTAGGGTAGGGGTTGCTGTCATCCGCAATTTCTATCACTTCAAATTCAGCCAATGTGCTCGCGCCTTCAATGTCTACAGTTACTCATTATAGTCATCCCATGGGGATGATCTTCTATTGATTTTCCATCCTTAATTGAATTGGAGACCACTACAGTGCAGGTCTCCCCATCTGCTCCCAATTCTACTTCGGCAAAACATTTGCATCTAACCATAGATCCAAAATAACCTAATCCATTTCATATTCTCCTATCTATGCAGTGAGTCTCATCTCACGCCCCATCCTTGCTTTATGCTTACCAATCTTCCGAACCATGAATGATTCACCTAGTGCGTTTCCGGTGCATCTATTTATAAGTTCTTGTAACCCCTTCAAAGCCTTGCTATCATGCAGTAGCCTCATGTAGGTCTCTTGAAACGTTATAATCATAGAAGATTCCATTTCCTAAATAGGCTTATCTTGACTCCCTGAGGTAGAGGCCTCAGTGAAGCTCTTTTTTGCTTCCATGAATGTTTTGCATGCATGCTCCAAATCAAATTTAGCCTCTTTTGCTGGAGCTTTACGAACCCATGTGATGTCTTCGAGCTGTTTCCCCTTATCATCACCCGTTGCAATTCCACTTTGGAGAAATATATTCACATTCGGATCCTCTTCGGGAGGCTCAAACCTCATCATCTACAGGTTCTAAGTTGGCTACGGTGGTAACACCACTTTATCACGTATCCTCGCTATCAGCGTAGGAAAATCCTTTGTCTCATGATCAAACTGAGTACAATATTTGCATGATGGACCCATTGGGTTCATGCATTCACACGCATAGTTTCCTGTCCCTCCACAATTGTAACAAATTAGATGTCCTCGACCTCTGCCAGGTCCTCCTTCACCTCAGCCTTGTCCACACCCCTGAAAGCATGTTCGCACCATCCCAACACTCTGGCAAGGGGGCCTCATCTCTACCCAAACTTTGTAGGCAGGTGTTCTGTCCATCATCAATTCATAACTTCGGCAGTTGCGCTCATCATGCCCTAATGACCTGTAGAAGTTGCACAACACTTGTTGTGGCGTTTGTACAAACTTCCACATCAAATGATAGTTATTAGTCGTATGCTTCCCTCCTACCTGACATATAGTGCACCACAACGCAGGCCCCATGCTTGGTCCTGCTTCGGTTTCTGGCCTCAAAGGCATCGATCCTCCTCCTATAAGATAGTTTTCAAAGACTAGGCAATGGTATTTGTCATGCACCTGATCTTTACATTTCAGGCACCATATCTCTTCGTGCACCTCTAGTCGAACTGTTTTGTCCTGCTTCAAACTTTGCATTTCGGGGAAAATATTTTGGAACTGCACATGTATCTGCTGAACCCCAAGATTCATATCTTGCATCATTGTTTCATGTAATATTATAGCAAGCTCCAAGGCCTCTGACTGAGTCATAATCTTCTATTGTGACAATGCAACCCTTAGGTGTGGGAGGAGCGAAGCCACAAACCACTCGCGGTTTTGTCCATCTACTAAGTTAATATTAGCTTCATAGATTTTACACTTCAATCTCTGATCCAATTCCCAAGGTGTCTCACCTGGTTTCATCATGATTTCCTTGAACCCCACAATCGAGCACACCTCATATTTAGGCCTTCTGAACTCTTTATTCAGTGTAGTCTGGATTTCTGCTAACCCAACGTTTGGGTTATCACTAGAGTACTTGATGTATCTTGTTAGCACGTGATCCTGCAAAGCACTAACCAACGTTGCCTTCTTCATGTGATCGTCTGTGACACCCTGAACTTCCCATAGATCTTTTACAATGAACCAAAACTGGTCTAGGTCCTCATTTCCCAAGCCTTTAAACAAAGGAAGCTTCTCTAAATTTTCCATGTTGAACTATGATGTAGGTGGTGGTGGTGTGGGCTAAGTTACAGGTGACAGTGGTGAAGTTGGAGGTGGTGTAGGTGGAGGTGGCAATCGTAGGAATCCCTGTTTTATGAACTGAACTGTACTTCGTGGAGAATCCTGCGCTACTCCCTTTTCATCACCCAATGGAGGTGAAATCAGTGAGCTATATTCAGGACCCTTTCTTCCTTCGTTCCTGTAAGTTTTTCCACTTCGCGTAGCTCCGAACCTCAAGGTAGCTGCATAATCTATTTTTTGCACAATAACATCTTAATCCAGGTATTTAAAGACTTCAAGTACTTACCTTGTGGACCTTTGAAAAAATGTCACTTCGCCTCGCTGTAGCTAACTGAGGTATTGACCGCAAATTGAGTCACAAATCCTCTAATGATGTGATCGAGCCAATGATCGACAGTGTGGGTGGTCTTATCCTTAGAGGCTTCTAGTCTCCGTACTAACACCAGGGTCCAAACAATAGGACCATCAAGCCTCCACCTTCCTTGGCTATTCACTAGCTTTGTGACCCACTCATATAACTCAACTGGAAAGGAACATAAAAAGATCTCATGGATTTCTGTATACAGGTACCTGTCCAACCACCGTTCCTTTGTCATTTGTGGGTATCTTTTCTTGTGTGCCACGAATTTGTGGATATTCCTATTCAACCAGTCTTCGACCTCTTTCTTGGTTGGATTCCAATTATACGACATCACACATCTCTCATGCAGATTTCGGTCTTGGCATCAGAACCATTTGTTGGCTTCGTTGGGCCTAACCCAGGTTCAACGTTAGTTAGCTAAACAAATGCCTACACTACTGGCCCTTTCGGCATCTGCTCGTAGAGCACGGACCGAAGTCTCACTCGAAGGAGTATGGGGGGATGCTCGAACCAAGTTTCTAAACCTTGAGATGGTTGTGATGTTGGTTTATACCCTCTTCCCCTACTTTTGCGTAGGTCACTAAGCCTTACGGCTCCGATAGACTACCTTTTATTCTACCCTTCAGTACCTCCGCAAAGGTGTACGATTGAACTTCACGCAGCCCTAACCCATGGTCCAAGTACTTTCGTGCAGCTATGAAAATGTATTGTATAGGTTCCCGCATTATTTTAAGTGTTTTACTTATCTTACCAATCAATCACAGTTAGCACCGTGTAAACTAATATCCTTACTTGTGTTTAATTAACCAATGCAATCACATATATTAGCACATCACATAAATATTTTAAATTAAACCCAAAACACAATATAATTAGATGCATTAACAAGAACCAAATACACAATAATTGCATAATACTTCTCTTTATTGATATTTTTAAGTTAATACAAACTTTGTCTGTCCTGTGCACACAACTGTAGGGGTCCATGCACTCAGCAATGGACTTCCACCCTAGCCCTTTATGCACTCAGCTACAGAGCCTCTACTTATGATAAGACCCAAGAACACGTAGACTCCAATGCTTCTCTATATTCTATTTAGAGCTTACTTACTTAGCTCCTTTTTATACAATCCCATGGTCTGCGGACCATGGGTGGATCTTTACAACTGACTTTACATTTTACAGAATAAGGGTGGATAACCCTTTATGACTCTTGACACCTTCGCGCTCCGCGACCATAAAATGTGGAGACTTTACAACTTTATTACAAAATTGTCCCAAAATATGAGCTTTTAGCCCCAAAGCTATCCTTCGGGGAACCTGTTCCCAACAGTTGAGGTCCCGTGAGCTTATTCTTCCACTTTTTCCATTCTAAAAACATCAATATGGATGAAATGCAACGTAATGATTCAATGTGGATAAGAAAATGTAGAATATGAGTTGGAAAAGAGTAGAGAACACCTATGAGTGAAAAATAATTTGATTCACTAGTTGGTTTTCTGTTGGTAATTTATGGCAGATAAAGCTTCTTAGGGAAATGAAAACTCATGCCCAAATGGGGAACATTTCTAAATATTTGGGCATTTAAATCCTAAATTTAATTTCTAATTTGAGGTAGTAAAACCAAACCCAAATTTGGGAGAGTGGGGTTGGAAATTTGATGTTGGCTAGGTAAGTGTTGACGGTGCTGGACCTGTCAACATTCAGGGGATCTCCCCGATATGAAGTCCCAACTAGACCTTACACTATTTGGTGTTGGATTTCCATCTGGTACAATGGCCCAATTGCCATTATCTTAAATATATGCCTTATTTCTTGCTTGTCAACACATGAGAGTGGTTTACTTTATCTTCGAACAATGAGGTTTGCGCGGTTGGTGAGTTCTTAG
Source organism: Pinus taeda (assembly GCA_000404065.3). Lineage (NCBI taxonomy): Eukaryota > Viridiplantae > Streptophyta > Pinopsida > Pinales > Pinaceae > Pinus > Pinus taeda. The sequence goes on from APFE030202854.1 coordinate 72,997, forward strand.
TGTCACTTGTGTCAAGGTTATTTCAATGTAGAGGGAGAGGGTGAGAGTGAGTCTCTAGTCAAAAGGGAATAGTCCCAACTCTGTTAGAGACACACCACAGAATAGGACATGCACAGTTTCTGGTGGAGTAGTCCACGTGGATAGTGTAGTCACAAACACAAGGTGAGTAGATAGCACGTACAACACCTAGCTAAATAGTCCACATGAGTGCGATGGTCGTTATAACAAGTTTACGAGAATGAGTCTGTTGAGTTTCTGGCAGAATAGTCCATACATGCGAGACAACATTAATACAACACATTTCCAATAGCATATGTACTAAAATAACCGAAATTGTTCAATTGTTTTAATACAGGTGAAATCAACATCCATTACAAGTGTCCAAAGAATAGTCTTACAAATGAATACAATATATGTGTGAAAATGTGCTGGCCTATTAACAGGATTTTGAATTAAGAAAAAGTTCCAAGACACATTCGTACACCATTACATCACTAACCTGATAACGGGGCATTGGAGCCACTACTCACTCCTCAAATAAAATATTACAGAATCTTAAGGCTATGTGGGAGGAGCCAAGGTGAAAAGTACCTTGTATATACAAATGAGGGGTATATATAGCCAAGGGTGAAACTGACCCTTGTGATTGTTCGACTTCCCTCATGACTGTTTGACTTGCATGACTCTTCAAATTAAATGTGGGTCCCTTGGACTTCCACGTTACATAAAATTGATTACAACAGTATGGCCCATAGTAGTGATGTCGTCGAGATGACTCATGACATGAATCAACACGATAGTGCTGGTATCTTCATGCTAATGGTGGTGTCCATGTCGAGCTACAGTATTAGCTTCACCTCTGCATGGCAAGGTGTGCGAAGTATTTGATAGTCTTGGTGTTTGCTTAATAGTTCATGCATGCACATGTGTCTCCTTCGCTTGCTACTTGGTATGCTTCGTGTGTTCATCCATTCACGAACAAGTCTCCTAGCATGTGCTCATTGTTCATCCCATTCATCGTCATGCCATGTCTCATTCATGTACCTGTATTTGCAATCACTCATGATGAGACGATATCAAATACAGAAATATCCTAGTCTACCATGATGCATCATCTTTTATTTTTGGGTGCAAGAGAATGAGAGAGAGGACAAGGCCCCTAAATTGCACATAGCACATTTTAGGCCGGGATGCAGGCTCTGGGCACTGTCAAGGAAAATTGCATAGAGGTCATTAGGAGGCTGAGATGGGCATCCTGGATTAGCACTGATTGTCTGTGGGCTCTGACTCAGTTGAAGGGTAGATCTACACAAATTTTCCAAGGAGGCAGTAGGGAGGAAACTGGAATTGAAAATTGCACAGATTCTCAAGGGAGGTTGACAGCGGGTTGCGGGAGCTTCCTGGTCAAAACTACATAGAACTCGGAGGCTGGCCTGCAAGACAAATCTACACAGTGTCTGGGCTAATCGAGGTGTCGTAAAGCTAGAGCATAACCCATGAAAACTGTGAAATTTTCAGGAGGAGCGGTAGGTCAATTGATAGGGTTATTGGTTGACAGAAATGTGCAAATTTAGAGGAAAATGTAGTGATAGGAAATAGGTGCCTATCATTCATGCCTGTGAAATTTATTCAGTCAGCAGAGGCAAGCATGTTGGTAGCTTCTGAGCAATTTTTTGGAATGAAGCCCGAGGTCACTGCTCGGTCAAACTGTCTGGTTGACCATTGGGAAGCTTGATAAAAAAATTTGTAGGCAACACAGATTGAGATGAATCGTTGAGAAACTTCTTCTTTTTTCTGGGTGACAGTCAATCGGGTTGATTCTAGGATTACACAGTGCAGACTACCTGGGAGGAAGCCTCAAGCTTTGTGTAACTCTGGGCAGCAGTACATGATCACTGAGGGCTAAGACTTCGTACTGAATCTCAATGGAGGTTTAGCTATTGGAGGGTGATCAATTCAACAAAGTTTCAACAAAATGACTAAGTTTCTGACTGAGTGAACTTGTGAATACATGACGTTGAGAACACAAACTCAACATGACTCAGAAACAAGACACCTCAAACAAAAAATACAAAATATTCTTAGTGTGACTCACTGTGGGACTGTCTAATGGTGAAAGCGACAAGTGTGACAATTCAAATAGGCATTTAGAAGATCATGACAACACTTTTGCAACAGTATTTACAACATCATGTGTGAGTGTGATAGATGTTTACATAGTGAACACAACTCAAACACAACCTTCAACATCACTAGAACGAGGTTGCAAGCATGACATAGCAATCAACATGCCGAAGATGACAGTTGGTTGAAGAAGTGAAAAGAAAGCAAGACATGTAGAGAAAACACATGAAATGACCTTTTGTGTTTGTACACATGCATGTTACTGAGGACAGGATGATATGACAATGACAAGAAGTCCTGCAAACTCTACTAAGAGGTGTACTTCGAAATGTGTTATTTACTTACCATACTTACCCTTGAGATGGTCATGCATCCGACAAATTTTGCATGTGGTCCTGATATTTTCCATTACTTAGTCTCTTGGTTCTTCTCCTCATCTCCTTGGGAGTGATCTCAACATGTCACCTTTTCTTGTAGTCACTAGGAGATGGATTAGCGTGGTTTCAGTGGGAAGTGACTGTTGTCGGAATGAGGCCCTGGGAGGCCTATCTCCACAGTTTCTGCATGAAATACTGACAGGACAACTTGGACAACATTGTGTAGTTTTGAGGCACATGATACTGCTGCAGGATGGGGGGTCTTGGGAGGACACCTCTGCATAATTTCTGAGTGCAGTGTAGTTTCACTATTCTGCGCAATTCTTGAGAGCAGTGTTGTCTTCTTGATTGCTCTATGCATTTTTGGAGAGCAGTGTTGGTTGGGGTCTCTACAGGCTGCGGGGTTTCAGTAGGTAAGGGAGGAAGCTTGATGGTTATAGAAGCAAAGTGCACAGTTTCAGGAAGCTATATGAGGCTAGGTTTCTTGGGAAAATGGCTAAGGCTGATATTGATGTAGCATATGTGAACATTGATAGGACTTTACTGTGATCGCACACAGACACTTAATGAAACAATGTAGACCATCCATAATGCATAAGACATACTTTGATTGATGCAACAACCTTCGACAAGAGTGTGTGAAGTGAGAGTGAAACATGTCTTATGTGATGATGACCACTCATATGCACACAATTCCCTTGAAGCAAAAAAACATTCATTTTGCATGACAAACAACAACCCCTATGCCCGATGATGACACATGTTACATAAAGATGAGAATGCTGACAACTCTTATGATCAAGGAGGGAACTTGAAATCACCAGCTTACCAATAAGTGACCAAGGTTGATTGATCACAGAATCCATGGAAGACTTTGCATGCGAGCCAAAATTTTGGAGGGTGGTTGTAGCTACTACAACACTTGGCGACACACTGGTAGAACTCCAGCTCTCTGAATAGACTTTGTTTCGTGAAAAGTGAGTGTAACCCTTCTAAAACTATTGTTTGATTCTTTGATCATTGTGGTTTCTGCACTAACTTGATTGAAAGATGTAGCTCCTTCCATGCTCTTGAACGATTAGCACACATTCCAAGCCAATTCAACTCAGTTGTTTCATTTGGGGATGAGGGGTTTATTGGTGCACAACTAATATGATTGTCAGAGTTTAAGTTTCATCTCTTGTGTTGCTCTACTACCAGCAGGTTGGGACTATACCCTGTCGGAGTCACGCAATAACACAAGCATCACTCCGCTGCCATCAAGCCTGGTTAGTACCCCAGTGGAGTTACTTGTATCACCTCTCTACACAAGAATCCTTTCTCTTCTTTTTCCTTATTCATTTTTCATTTATTTTTTTTGCATGAACTGTTCATATGCACTTATTTATTTTAGAAGCAGAAGCGGGATCCCAACTTATTGAGAGCACAAGATGTTGTTCCTTTAGAGAAGTATGTTATATATATCTTTGAAATACTTATTAAGTTTTTCTCGCTCACCTTACTATACTTGACTGAGCTTACAAGGGTTAACTAAAAGGAACCGATTAGAGTAGGCGGTACTAGTTAACAGTGCAAGCTTTGTGTTTTCACCAAGACTCACTCTAAATAGAATGCATTTTCCATCAAGGCATCATCGACTGAAGATAATAAGTTCTTCATAAAGAGAGAGGAAAACAGATAAAAAAATGTTGGTAGTTGTACAAGTCCTTTTATATTTTCCAATCTTGTCTCGAGAGCCAAACACGGTTTCACGAGAGGCTAACCTACGGGTACAAGCAAGCAAAGAAAAACAAAAGCAAAAAGCAGAAGTAAAGCGAGAGAAAAACACGTGAGAAAAACAAGCAAGGAAGAAAACAAAACCAAGTAAGCAAGCAAACAAACATGAAAATTAGAAATAAAATGAAAGAAAGAAGAAAATACTACTCCTACTCCTATGCTAAATAGTGTATGGGCCTACTCACGTGAAGTGATATTTTCAATGCAACCACCGACGAATTGGATGGCCCATATTGGTGAAGGCATGGTTCATGAAGAAGCATAGTTAAGCGAGCAAAAAAACATGAAAGATATAACAATGAAGACCAACACACTCTGAGTTCTAAAACATCCACAGAAAAGAAAAGAGAGAATGCACAAGACAAACATTTTGCGGACTTAACATGGTGTTGTGACAAACTGCATGCAAATGATAAGCATGTGCACTTTCTTCACTGCGACAGACAAGAAAACATGAGAAAGAGAGATAAATTAACCCTTGAAAGTGTGCTTTCCGTGTATGATTCCTCCAGTGTGTTATCCATGATAACACTTAGGAAAAAAATAAAATCTTTTAGTCATTGGTCAAAATTAGCTAGGGTTTTCAAAGTTTCTCAAAATAGGGTTCATGATCATTGTGTTTTTGGTCATCATGTCATGATGTGGGGTCCATATAAGTTAAAAAGGGGTTTGTCATAAAGCTTAAATTTCAAATTTTTATGTGCCTCACGCTTATTCATCCATAATTGGATTTTAAATACTTTTACATAATTCAGTAGAAAATCCAGTTATAAAAACAGGGGATTTGCTACGGAAGTCCTAAGAGTTTTGTAGCAACTCCCCATAGTAAAAACAAGTTTTTGCTATAAAATTGTTGTAGGTTTTAAGAAAGCTTAAGGAAGGTCTAAAACTCAGCAAAGGGGGTTCTAAAGGCTTTTATTTATCTTACAAACATCAAGGAGGACCTCAGAACTTGCAAAACTTGTAGAGATGTAGCCTAGAGGTGTTTTTTGAATTTTCTACAAAATTTCTGGAAATGATAGTTTTAGTAGTCAACTTCAAGCTCATGTTATGACCAAATGGTAAGGAATTTTGGAAATCTAAGGGAGGGTTTTATTTAGCAGGGGCTTGTATACAAAAATCTCTCCCAGTTATTACACATCTAGCAGGGTTTGGAGAATACGTACTTATCTTTGAGGCCTATTTTACAGAATCTTTCCTAGCCAAATTTGTCACAGAAATTTTAAAATTTGACTTGGTGGAGGTTCAGCTTAGCAAAGTCAACTAGGACAACACATCCACGTGGCATGAGAAACATCAGCAACACATTTAAAATTTTGTTGGTTTTGATAAGGTCCACCAATAGAATTTTGTTGAGCTCATTAAGATAGAAGAGTCCTATTTGTATTGAAATTTGTGTAAAACATAGAACCCCTAAAGTTTCTCAAAAGGTGTCGAATAGGAATCTCAAATGATCAATTCTAGCCCCAAGTGGAAGATTTTGTAATTAATGATAAGATGGATAGGTTGGTTTATATATTTGTAGTTTTTTTTTTAAATATGAAGGGCGGATCGACAATGTGAAGGATGCCACCCTTTGTAAAAAAAGAAATCCTGAGTTAATACATATGTTGCAGCAACTCTATTTTACTGCGTGAGACTCATGTGTTTGGCTTTATGTTTTATGTTTTCTAATCATGTTATTTATGTTTCTATGTTTCTATTAGTTTTCATGGCAATCTGATTACTTGGAATTCATGACAAGTGCTCCAACTTACTTCATCTGCTATGTATGACTGTAAATATTTATTTGATATCAGTTTTAAAGCTAGATATGCCTCAGTTTCAATTAAGCATTGTTGTTTGTCAATTATTTTCCCTTATCTGACTCCATGAATGATGGTGGTAGCCATCACATTCTCCTTCACCTGTAAAACCACATAAAAAAAGAAAACCATAGTTAGCCATCTGAATTTTTGAGCTTATCATAGTCAAATTTTTAAGTATATTAAGAGAGCCTTCTCAGATTGGAAGGGATAACTTCCAGCCAAAAGTTGGTTTGAAATAGTTACATTTGGTTGGAGGTTGACATAGCTCAACCTGTTCTCTCCAAGTTATAACATTTTGGTGCCTCTGTCGGGAGCTGAAAAGCTCAGTTTCCAGGATTTTTCTTTGAATCTCTTTATTATGATTCTGAGGGTAATAGGAAAATGGAGTTTAATGAAGGTTGTGATATTACCTTGGTGACTCCAACCTCAAAAGATACATAATATAAAAGATTCACAGTGAGTCCATTGCTTGAATATCAATAGCTTGAAGAAATTCCAAGATGACTTCTACTACAAGAGGAAATGCCAAGTATGCTCCTATGGATCGGTCTCACATCTATGGTTTTCCAAATCCTATGCCTTATGTTGATTGGTCAACCCATCTTCCCATGTTCAAAGATGAAAAGAAAGATGATGCTGGTCTGTATTTGGTTAAATTCCATATACATGTATGTAGACTTAGGGTTGAGTTTCCTAAGGATTGTCTCATGAATATGTTTATGGCTATCCTTGAAGACAAAGCTAGAGTATGGTATGAATGGTTGCCGTCAGGAAGCTTGTGTTCTCTTAAATATTTCCATAGAATATTTTTTGGATATTATGGGAAGTATCATCCTTCATCACCATTGTTTCAAGACTGTTAAGGTTTCATTCAATATCTCAAAAGTATTAATGATGATTTAGAATGTATGGATGATGATGAGATATTAGAGGAAATTTATGAATTTTCTTCACAAGCTAGTTGTCATGATTATCAAGAAGTTTTCCAACAAGAAGATGTCTCTTATTTAATTGAAGATGAAATGGATCAACAATTTTATAGTCAAGTCATAGTACATGAAATCCATGAGGATTTGCAACTTTGTAAATCTATATGCAGTCAAAGGTATGAGCCAAATTATTCAAATTGTTTTTCAGGCCATTCCTTTTCTGATATTTTATTTCAAGAAGAAACTCCTCAAGATCAGGTTGTTGAGAATACATGCATGAAAATTCTGAACAGTGAGGTAACATGTCATGAAAGTTGTCTACCTAGACAATAACTTTTTTCATTGAAAATCATAATGATGTTGTCCTGGCTAAAGTGCATGAAAGTTTACTTTTAGGTAAACCTAAGTTACATGAAGAGTTGAATATACATGTTTTACCTATTCTATTTAAGGATCATCAAAATGACGTGGATAATATGCATAAAGTTGTTTGTATAGGATTTGATAGTGTTCAAACTCAAGATGACATTCCTCGAGAAAAACTACCAAAGGTTATATCTAATTTGTTTGATAAGAAAAATATTAGTTTTGATACACACAATATGGATGTCATGTTTGAATATGTTCAAGGATGCATGAATTGTTTTGTAGATTTACATGAAAGGGAAGACAAATCTATTGTTATCTTTTTATTGGATGATGTTCTTGGAATTGAAGACATAGGAAAAAATGAGCCATCAATTATGAATGAATTTATCCCTCATGATTTTACTCATCAAGAAGAGGTGGTTTTTCATGATTATCAAAATCCTTTGGTAAGTCTATTCCAGTCATCAGTGAAGGTTAGGTTTCTGTCATTTACAAGTTCAGGTTGTGGCTTCAGTTTTCATTCCATGGTTCCAATAGATGATCCACTACTCATTTTGTTCAAGCACAATCAAGGAGTCCAAGTGTTGGATAAGCTCTATGACTGGTCATATTGGAGCTTTCATACTGCTTGAATTAAGTAGTTGAATTTTTAGCTATTAGAGTAGGATTGGTATGTACATATATAAGCTTGTTTGGCAAGCATCTCTTTTAGCATTTAGTTTGAAGATTGTAGTTGCAAGTTTCATTTTATACAATGTTTTTGCTTCAAAATCATGTCAAGGGTCGAATGCAGGCTCAAGAATATGACAAGAGGTTGGGAACAACCTAATGAATATGAACGCATTATATGGGACTAAAGTTGTTTTTCCAAGCTCCCTTGGATTTTGAGTAATGAAATTGTTACAAGGATTGGAGAAAGAACCAAATATAGTTCAATGAAGGATCAATCAACTAATTTCCTTGAAGGAAAAAAGAAAAGAAGTCTACAACAACTATCATCAATCTCAAAATAGGTTTGAGCCCAAACTGAAGGCCATAAGAACTTGGAGAGGATATCATCAATTTTCAAGTTTTCAGTAAGCAACTAGTATGTTGGTTCTTTGCTACACCACAGGGGTGCAACATCCCCATTGGATCCACTGTTATCCATGATAACACTTAGGCAAAAAAAAATTAGTCATTGGTCAAAATTAGCTAGGGTTTTCAAAGTTTCTCAAAATAGGGTTCATGATCATTGTGTTTTTGGTCATCATGTCATGATGTGGGATCCATATAAGTTAAAAAGGGGTTTGTCATAAATTTCAATTTAAATTTTTATGTGCCTCATACTTATCCATAAATAATTGGATTTTAAATACTTTTATATAAATCTTTAGCAAATCCAATTATAAAAATAGGGGATTTGCTAGTGAAGTCCTAACAGTTTCGTAGCAACTCCCCATAGTAAAACTAGACTTTCGCTACAAAATTTTTGTAGGTTTTCATGAAGGTTAAGGTAAGTCTAAAACTTCACAAAGGAGGTTCTAAAGGCATGAATTTAGCTTAAAAAAATCAAGGAAGACCTCAGAACTTGCAGAACTTGCAGAGAGGTAGTAGAGATGTTTTCTGAATTTGCTACAAAACAATTCGCTGTGAAATTTCTGGAAATGACGGTTTTGTAGTCAACTTCAATCTTCCTTTCTCACCAAATGGTAATGCATTTTATAAATCGAAAGGAGGCTTTTGTTCCACGTGGGTGAATCTACAAAAACCTCTGTAATATTTTACACATCTATCAAGGTTTGGAGAATACACACTTATCTTCAAGGCCTATTTTATTGAAGTTTTCCTAGACAGATTTGTTGCAGAAATTTTCGAATTCAACTTGGTGGAGGTCCTGCTCAGCAAAGTCAACTAGGTCAGCATATGCACATCACATGAGACACATTAGCAACACATTTAAAATTTGCTTGGATTTTATAAGTTCCACAAACAAAAGTTTGTTGAGCTCATTGAGATAGAAGAGTCCTATTCGTATTGAAATTTGTGTAAAACAAAAAATCCCTAAAGTTTCTCAATAGGTGTCAAATAGGAATCTAAATGATTGATTCTAGCCCCAAGTGGCAGTTTTTGTAATTTGTGATTGGATGGTTAGGTTGGTCTATATATTTGTAGTTTTTCTTTTAATACGGAGGGGGGATCGACAATGTGAAGGAGGCCACTCTTTGTAAAAAAAATCACTAGTTAATACATATGTTGCAACAACTTTGTTTTATGACCTGAGACTCATGTGTTTGGTTTTATGTTTTATGTTTTCTCATCATGTTTTTTATGTTTCTATGTTTCTATTAGTTTTCATAGAAATATGATTACTTGGAATTCACAACAAGTGCTCCAACTTCCTTCATTTGTTGTGTATGACTGTAAATGTTTATTTGATATCAGTTTTAAAGCCAGATATGACTCAGTTTCCATTAAGCACTGTTGTTGTTGTAGATGACTCCATGAACAATGGTGGTAGCCATCACATTCTCCTTTATCTATAAAACCACATAAAAAAATAAAACCAGAGTTAGCCATCTGAATTTTTGAGCTTATCATAGTCAAAATTTTAAGTATATTGAGAGAGCCCTCTCAAATTGGAAGGGCTAACTTCCAATCAAAATTTGGTTTGAAATAGTTACACTTGGTTGGAGGTTGACAGAACCCAACCTGTTCTAGCCCAGTGATAACATTTTGGTGCATCTGCCGGGAGCTGAAAAGCTCAATTTCCTAGTTTTTTTTCTTTGAGTCTCTTCATTCTTATTCCTGAGGGTAACAGGAAAACAGAGTTTTCTGAAGGTTGTGATATTACCCTGGCAACTCCAATCTCAAAAGATACAGAAGATCAAAGATTCACTGTGAGTCAATTGATTTAAGATCAGTAGATTGAATAAGTTCCAATATGAGTTCTATTGTAAGAGGAAATGCTAGGTATGCTCTTATCGATCGGTCTCACATCTATGGTTTTCCAAATCCCATGCCTTGTGTTGATTGGTCAAACCATCTTCCCATGTTCAAAGATGAAAATAAAGATGATGTTGGTTTGCATTTGGTTAAATTCCATATACATGTATGTAAATTGAGGGTTGAGTTTCCTAAGGATTGTCTCATGAAGATGTTTATGGCTACCCTTGAAGACAAAGATAGAGTATGGTATGAAGGGTTGCCATCAGGAAGCTCGTGTTCTCTTAAATATTTCCATTGAATATTTTTTGGATATTATGGGAAGTCTCATCCTTTATCACCATTGTTTCAAGACTATTAAGGTTTCATTCAATATCTCAAAAGTAATAATGATGCTATAGAATGTCTAGATGATGACGAGATATTAGAGGAACTTTATGAATTTGCTTCACAAGCTAGTTGTCATGATGATCAAGAAGTTTTCCAACAAGAAGATGTCTCTTCTTTAGTTGAAGATGAAATGGGTCAACAATTTTACAGTCAAGTCATAGTAGATGAAATCCATGAGGATTTGCAGCCTTGTCCATCTATAAGTAGAAAAAGATATGAGCCAAATTATTCAAATTGTTTTTTAGGCCATTCCTTTACTGAGATTTTATACCAAGAAGAAACTCCTCAAGATCATGTTGTTGAAAATACATGCATGAAAATTATGAACAACGAAGTAACATCTGATGAAAGTTGCCTACGTAGAAAAGAACTTGTTTCCTTTGAAAATCATAATGATTTTGTCATGGTTAAAGTGAATGAAAGTTCACTTTTAGGTATACATTTGTTACATGAAGAGCTGAATATATAGGTTTTACCTATTCTATTTGATGATCATAAAAATTACATGGATGATATGCATAAATTTGTTTGTATAGGAGTCGTTATTCAGACTCAAGATGACATTCCTCAAGAAAAACTACCAAAGGTTATATCTGATTTGTTTGATAAGCAAAATATTAGTTTTGAGACACACAATATGGACGTCATGTTTGAAGATGTTCAAGGATTCATGGATGGTTTTGTTTAATTACATGAAGAGGAGGTGGTTTTTCAAGGATTCAAGGATTCATAATTTTACTCATCAAGAGGAGGTGGTTTTTCATGATTATCAAGATCCTTTGGTAATTCTATTCCAGTCATCAACGAAGCTGAAGTTTCTTTCATTTACAAGTTCAGGTTTTGGATTCAATTTTCATTCCAAGTTTCCAATAGATGATCCACTACCGATTTTGTTCAAGCACGTTCAAGGAGCCCAAGTGTTGGATCAACTATTTGAATGGTTATAATGGAGCTTTCATATTTCTTGAATTAAGGAATTGAATTTTCAGTTGTTAGAGTTGGATTGCTATGTACATAAATAAGTTTGTTGGGCAAGCATCTCTTTCAGCATTTAGTTTGAAGATTGTAGTTGAAAGTTTCAATTTATACATTGTTTTTTCTTCAAAAGCATGTCAAGGGTTGAATGCAGGCTGAAGAATATGACAGGAGGTTGGTAACAAGCTAATGAATAAGCATGTAGTCTACGAGATTGAAGTTGTGTTTCCAAGATCCCTTGGAGTTCGAGTAATGAAATTGTTACAAGGATTGGAGGAAGAACCAAATACAGTTCAACGAAGGATCAATCCGTTGATTACCTTGAAGGAAAAAACAAAATAAGTCTACAACAACTATAATCAATCCCAAAACAGGTTTGAGCGTGAAGTGAAGGCCATAAGAACTTAGAGAGGATATCATCAATTTTCAAGTTTTCAATAAGGCAAGTAGTCTATTGGTTCTTTGCTACAACACTAGGGCACAACATGCCAATTAGAGCCAATTTTATCCATGATAACACTTAGGATTTTTTTTTCTTTTAGTCATTGGTCACAAGTAGCTATGGTTTTCAAAGTTTCTCAAAATAGGGTTCATGATCATTGTATTTTTGGTCATCATGTCATGATGTGGGGTCATATAAGTTAAAAAGGGGTTTGTCATAAAGATTCAATTTCAAATTTTTATGTGCCTCATGCTTATCCATCCATAATTGGCTTTTAAATAATTTTATAGAATTTCGTAGCAAGTCCAGTTAGAAAAGCAAGGGATTTCCTAAGGAAGTCCTAATGGTTTCATAGCAAATCCCCATACTAAAACCAATTGTTTGCTACAAAATTGTTGTAGGTTTTCATGAAGGTTAAGGCAGGTTTAAAACTCAACAAAATAGGTTCTAAAGGCATGTATTTAGCTTACCAACATCAAGGAAGACCTCAGAACTTTCAGAAATTGTAGAGAAGTAACAGAGAGGTGTTTTTTTATTTTTCTACAAAAATGTTTTGTTACGAAATTTTTGGAAATGTTCGTTTTAGTAGTCAACTTAAAGCTCACTTTCTAACAAAACGGTAAGGAATTTTGGAAATATGAAGGAGGGTTGTGTTCAAAAATGGCTCATCTACAAACATGTCTCTTAGGTTTTGCACAACTATCAGGGTTTGGATAATACACACTTATCTTTGAGGCCTATTTTACCAAAATTTGCCTAGCCATATTTTTGAAGAAATGTTAAAATTCAACTTGTTGGAGGTCCAACTCAGCATAGTCAACTAGGTCAGCACATCGACGTGGCATGAGACACATCAACACTGCATTTAACATTTGGTTCAATTCGATAAGGTCCACCAACATAATTTTGTTGAGCTCACTAAGATAGAAGAGTCCTATTTGTATTGAAAATTGTGTAAAACAGAAAATCTATAAAGTTTCTCAATAGGTGTCAAATAGGAATCTAAAATGATTGATTCTAGCCCCAATTGGAAGATTTTGTCATTAATGATAAGATATATAGGTTTTTCTATATATTTCTAGGTTTTTTGTTACTAAGGAGGGGGGACTGACAATGTGAAGGAGGCCACTCTTTGTATAAAAAAAAATCCCTGGTATGTTGCAACAACTCTGTTTTACTACCTGGGACTCATGTGTTTGGCTTTATGTTTAATGTTTTCTCATCATGTTCTTTATGTTCCTATGTTTCTATCTGTGTTCAGGGCAATCTGACTGCTTGGAATTCATGATAAGTACTCCAACTTCCTTCATTTGTTGTGTATGATTGTAAATGTTTATTTGATTTCAATTTTAAGCCACATATGCCTCGGTTTCCATTAAGAATTGTTGTTTGTCAATGATTTTCCTTTATCTAACTCCATGCCCAATGGTGCTAGCCATCACATTCCCCTTACATCTAAACTACATAAAAAAAGTAAACCAGAGTTAGCCATCTGAATTTTTGAGCTTATCATAGTCAAAGTTTTAAGTATATTGAGAGAGCCCTCTCAGATTGGAAGGGCTAACTTCCAGTCAAAAGTTGGTTTGAAATATTTACACTTGGTTGGAGGTTGACACAACCCAATCTATTCTAGCCTGGTGATAACAAAGTGCATAAGCGATGGGATCAGGTGATTCTAGTGGAGGAAGCGAAATATGTGTGTCAGATTGATCTTCAGTGCATGGAGATAAGTGATGAGGATCCTTGGGTGTTTCACAAATTTTGTGATCAGAAGTGGAACTAACCATAGGACAGTGAGGGCCTGACATAACCATAAGCTCAGGCTAAAGTGCCTCAACATCTTGTAGGGTTTCCACTTTGTCAATAGATAGATCATCAGAGACCAGTGGCTTAGACAAATTAACAACAAGTGAATCAACATCATGATCAAATGAAGAAATACAAAGATCACGACAACCAAGCTCATAAAATTGAGAATGTTTGTCAACATCCTCATCATTTGATAAATCATATAGAGGAGCAGATGAGAAGCACGAATGTTCACACTCTACATTTCTGGAAAAATTAGATGAAAAGTCAAGTGCATTCTCAATGAAAGATTTTTCCTCTCCGCTATCAAATGATGGACTAACATTAAGTGTATTCTGCAAATGATCGGAAGTAGATGCATCTGTGGATGAATTTACACAAGGAAAATCATAGGTATTAGAATCACTAGAGATTTCAAGAAAAAATGGAGGCGCAGACAAAAGGAGGTCATCCTTCACCGTGGGTTCATGCTCAAATTCTCAGTCATACTCTTTTTACATGACAATGCAGGTTGGTTCTGAAACATCAACTCTGTCAATAGCTTGATCCTTGTTCACAACAAGTGTAGAGTCTGGAACATAAGAACACAAGACAATACCATCTAGAGGATTAGCAGAATGTGGGGACAAAGGTTGAGGTAACAAACACATATGGTCACCCATGGGCTTCCCAACCAAATCTGTGCATGATTTAAGAGTAGTGAGGGTGGGAGGATGTGACAATTGAACAAACCTGTGTGTGTGTTCTCCCGCATCACTCTGCGGGGGTAGAGCTGTTTGATGAGGGGAAGGCGAGTAGTCACTTGTGACAAAAACTATGTCCGCTCATGATTGTGCAACTCTATCACTGAAGTATGCTCATTGGGGTTTGAACTTCATCTTCAGCTTGGGACAGAGTAATTTGGTAAGGAAATATTCAAATCTATCCATGAGATATTGGAATTTCATATAACGTTTCGGAGCTTCAAACATGATTAAATGGCAGCACTGCCAAAACTCCATAGGCAATTCATGTGGGGCCTTCCATTGTTTTAACATTTTCTTGTCAAGAGCTTCAGGATCAAAATGATGGAAAATTGATTCGATTAGATCACTGAAGTGCTTAAATGAGTGCACGCAATTGTAAGGCAGGTTGCGGCACCATCATTTCAGGGATTCACGAAGTGTGTATGCAAGTAGCATGCTAACCTCTACTTCATCAAACTCTTCCTCATTCCCCAAGAATGCAAGGAAGTCATATAAGTGCTCAGACCATGCCACTTTGCCTTTAGCATCATACGTGATTTCTGAGAAGTCATCCCATAACCCCCTCTCAACGTGAGAGATATGTCCACTGGACAAAAATTTCGAAGGGTGAACTATAACAAACTCCATGATAGATGTGTGAAGATTCAAAACAAATTGTGAGGACTTAGCTTATCATCTGGCCCTCCTTCTAGCACCATAAATGTTGACGGTGTTGGACCTGCCAACATTAAGGGGATCCCCCCAATATGAAGTCCCAACTATACCTCACACCATTTGGTGTAGGAGTCCCATTCGGTACGATGGCTCGATTTCCATTATCTTAAATGTATGCCTTAGCTCTTGCTTGTCAACACATGAGAGTGGTTTACTTTGTCTTTGAACATTGAGGTTCGCATTCCTAGTGAGTGCTTAGTGTCACTTGTGTCAATTTTCTTTCACTGCAGAGGGAGAGGGTGAGAGTGAGTCTCAAGTCAAAGGGAATAGTCCCAACTCTATTAGAGACACACCATAGAGCAATACATGTTCAACTTCTGGCGGAGTAGTCCACATGGATGTGGAAGTCGCAAACACAAGGTGAGCATATAGCACATACAACACCTATCGAATAGTCCACATGGCCGAGACAACATTAAAATATGATACAACACATTTCCAATAGCATATATACTAAAACAACCGAAATAGTTCAACTGTCTTAATACATGTTAAAGCAACATGAATTACAAGCGTCCAAAGAATAGTCTTACAAATGAATACAATAAATGTGTAAAAACGTGTTGGCCTATTAATAGGCTTCTGAATTAAGTGAAAGTTCCAAGACACATCCATACACCATTACATCATTAACCCCGATAGTGGGGTGTTGGAGCCACTGTTCGCTCCTCAAAGAAAATAGTATAGACTCTCAAGGCTATGTGGGAGGAGCCAAGGTGAAAAGTTCCTTGTATGTACAAATGAGGGGTATATATATCCAAGGGTGAAACTGACCCTTGTGACTGTTTAACTTCCCTCATGATTATTTGACATACATGACTCTTCAACTATACATCTGGGTCTCTTGGACTGCCATGTTACATTACATTGATTACAATAGTATGACCCAATGTAGCGATGTGGCTGAGATGACTCATGACATGACTCGACACAACAGTGCTAGTATCTTCATGCTGATGGTGGTGTCCATGTCGACCTGCAGTACTGCTGAGTGATGAATGTGCTCTTGGTGTATCATAGCTTCATCTCTGCATGGCAAGGTGTGCGAAGTCTTCGATGGTCTTGGTGTTCGCTTGATAGTTCATGCAGGCACATGTGTCTCCTTCGATTACTACTTGGCACACTTCATGTGTTCGTTCATTCGCGAACAAGTCTCCTAGCATGCACTCCTTGCTCATCCCATTCATCGTCACACCATGTCTCATTCATGTACATGTAT
The DNA here is from genome assembly GCA_000404065.3 of Pinus taeda. Taxonomy (NCBI): domain Eukaryota; kingdom Viridiplantae; phylum Streptophyta; class Pinopsida; order Pinales; family Pinaceae; genus Pinus; species Pinus taeda. Next base: position 89,600 of record APFE030202854.1, read on the forward strand.
CTGCAATCACTCATGAAGATACAACATCAAATCCAAAAATCTCCTATTCTACCATGATGTATCATCTTTCATTTTCGGGTGTAGGTGACTGGGAGAGAGGACAAGGCTCTAAAATTGTGCAGAGCAAATTTCATGCTGGAATACAGGCTCCGAGCACTATTAAGGAAAATTGTGCAGAGATCATTGGGAGGCTAAGATGGGCAATTCAAATCAGCAATGACTATCTATGGGATCTAACTCGGTTGAAGGGAAGATCTGTGCACATTTTCTAGGGAGGAAATGTAGGCAGCAGGGAGGAAACTAGCAGTGAAAACTACGCAGATTCTTTGGGGAGGCTGGTAGAGGGTTGTAGGAGTTCGTTGGCCAAAAATACGTAGAACTACAAGGCTGGCTTGCAGGACATCTCTGCACAATTTCTGGGATGAGCGGGGTGTCGATAAGCTAGAGGACAACCCATGAAAACTACATAGTTTTTAGGAGGAGCAGTAGGTTGGCTGATAGGGTGAATGGCTGATAGAACTGCACAAATTTTGAGGACAGTGTAGTGACAGGCAGCGGGTGCCTATCCTCCATGTCTGTGCAATTTCTTCAGTCAACAGAGGCGGGCATGCTAAAATCTTCTACTCAATTTTTTGGAGGAGTGAAGCTTGGGGTCACTGCCTGGTCAAACTTTCCTGTTGACCAGCAGGAAGCTTGATAGATTTTCTTGTGGGCATTGCAGATTGAGATGACTTGCTGAGAAACTTCTGCACTGTTCTGGGTGACAGTAAGTCGGCTTGATTCCAAGATTGCACAATGCAGAGTACCTGGTAGGCAACGTCAAGCTCTGCGCAATTCTGGGCAGCAATACATGATCATTGAGGGCTGATACTGTGTAGTGCAGCTCAGTGGAGATCTAACTGTTGGAGGGTGATCCAGTCAACATAATTTAAGCAAAATGAATAATTATGTGAGCGAGTAAACTTGTGAATACATGACCTTGTGAACACACGCTCAACATGACTTGGTGAAAAGACACCTCAAACCAACAAGACAACATATGCTCAGTGTGACTGACTGCGGGACTTTCTAATAGTGAGAGTGAAAAGTGCGACACTTTGAAATAGACATTTGGATGACCATGCCGACCCTTGTGCGACAGTACTTACAAAATCATATGTGAGTGTGATAGATGTTTACATAGCAAACACAACTCAACCACAACCTTCAACATCACCATAACAAGGTCACAAGCTGACATAAAAATCAACATGTCGAAGACGATAGTTGGTGAAACAAGCGAAAAGAAAGCAAAAAATGTAGAGAAAACACATGAAATGACCTTTTATGTTTGCGAACATGCATGTTACTGAGGACAGGATGACATGACAATGAAAAGAAATCCTACAAACTCAACTAAGAGGTGTACTTTGAAAGGTGTTTTTTACTTACCATACTTACCCTCGAGATGATCATGTATCTGACGGAGTTTCCATGCGGTCCTCATCGTTTGCATTACTTCGTCTCTTGGTCCTTCTCCTCAACTCCTTGGGAGTGGTCTTAGCATGTCACCTTTTCCTGTAGTCACTAGGCGATGGATTGGCACGATTTTAGCAGGGAATATCTGTTGCCGGAATGAGGCCTTGGGAGGGATATATGTGTAATTTCTGCATGCAATATTGACTGGACAACTTGGACAACACTGCGTAGTTTTCAGGCATAGGACACTGCTACGGGATGTGGGGTCTTGGGAGGAAAACTCTGCGCAATTTATAAGTGTAGTATAGTTGGACTGCTCTGCGCATTTATGCAGAGCAGTGTTGGCTGCCTGATTGCTCTATGCATTTTTTGAGAGTAGTGTTGGTTGGGGTATCTACGGGATGCGGGTTTTCAACAAGCAAAGGAGAAAGCTTGATGGTTGCAGAAGCAAAGTGCACAGTTCCAGGAAGCTAGATGAGGCTAGGTTGCTTGGGAAAATGGCTAAGTGTGAGATCAGTGAAACACACGTAAAAATTGATAGGACTTGAGTGTGATCGCACACGGACACTTAGTGACACAACGTAGACCATCCATAATGCATAAGACATACTTTTCTTGATGCAATAACCTTCGAAAAGAGTGCGTGAAGTGAGAATGAAATATTTCTTATGTGATCACGACCACTCATACGCACACAATTCCCTTGAAGAAAAATAACATTCCTTTTGCATGACAAATAACTCCTATACCTGATGATGATGCAAGATACATAAAGATGAGAACGCGGACAACTCTTAGGATCAAGGAGGGGAGCTTGAAATCATCATCTTACCAATAAGTGACCAAGGATGATCAATCGCAAGATCCAAGGCAGGCTCCAAAATTTGCAGGTGAGCCGAAATTTTGGAGGGTGGTTGTAGTTGCTACAACAATAGAGAGTAAGAGCTAAGAGGGTAGGTCATTAGGAGACTGCATTGGTAGAGAAAAGACATCCTTGTGTAGCTACAACCAACTGTAAAGGCATATTGATCATTTGTGGAAGTCCTAGCCCAATGCGTAAAGGTTGAGTATTATCGTTTTTCTATGAAGGATAGTGGTTGTCACAACTGAAACTTTCCTTGAAAACTTGAGTTTTCCCCTACTGGTATGATGACATGGTTAGTGGGTGGATCACTAAAGGGAATATAGGCCAAGATGAGCCTATGATAGGGTGGAAAGGTACACACCCTTATTTAGTTGCAAGTAAAACATTTCAAATAAGTATATGCAAATATTTTAATTTTATATTTTTGTTTGGTCTAATTTTATATTATGATGTTACATTTTGAGTATAAGCCTTTAATTATTATGTGAATGAGTTGGGAAGCTATGGAGAAACATCACAACTAAAGTCTTAAATTTTGTAAAAAAAGTAATTAAAAGTAATTATGTTATAGGCTTATTAGAACATCTAAAACTAAAATTTCAAATCCTAACTCATGTTTTTATGAGCCCCACAATTCTAGTTTTGGGTTGAATCCTTCATTTTAGTGAAATAATTTAGTATTTCACCACCTTGGCTCTAGAGACTACCATGAGCCTATGAAATATTGTTACATAGCTAGACATAGACTTGGGAAGAAGGTATATAATATAGCATTGTTGGCTATAGTAGATGAAGATATGGGCTCCACCTTATGTGAATTTCCACTGGGTTATGTTAGTTGGTATCACGGTTATGTTAAAAAAAATTAAGTAAAAATTATAATTAATAAAAAAAAATAAAATAAAACACCATTCACAACGAAAAAAACATAATTTCATAAGTTTTTCAAATAAAAAATGAAATTAGAAAATATTTTTCAATTAAGAAAAACATATTAAATGTTATAGAGATATTAATCAAATTTAAGATTTATCTTCATTTCGAAAATACCTTTCCGCTTGCGTATGCACGCTTGATGAAAATCTAGCAAAATAGAAAATACAAGCTGGGTAAACTCTTTAGATGAATATCTAAAGAGGGATTACTGTGTAGCGCGAGAAGAGAATACTATGAAGGAGGGGAGGAATTATGACTCTTTATCATTGCGTGCAGAAGCCGTGTCTACGGTGCCTTCCAAATTCCAATATCTGCACACTTCACTCATCGATGGCCTCATACCTTCGGCGTCTTGGATGCACCATCCTCCCACGATGGCAGCTCTCGTCACCTGTTCTGTGTCTGCACGTTCATCAACTTCTCTTCAAGCACCTCCATGGCGTTTCCCCCATTGATTTGCATTACAGCCCACGTAGGGAAGAAGAGCTCACTGGATTGCAAAACCCCACCCACGTTTCTTTGTCCTGCAATGATCTCAATCAGTGTCATTTTGAAGTTGTAAATGCCGTCCTGGGTAGTAATGGGCATATCAGAGAGCCATTCGGGGGCCAGGTACCCTATGGTTTCTTCCATAGTTGTAAGGACCTTACTTTACTCTCTGCCCAGGAGCTTCGCCAACCCGAAATCGGCCACCTTTGGGCGGAAATTAGAATATAAAAGAATGTTTTCCCGTTTGATGTCACAGTGGATGATGTAGTGCCCGCTCTTCTCGTGTAGGTAATTGATTCCCCAGGAAATCCCAACCACAATGCCGAAGCGCGTTTTCCAGTCCAACACCTTGTTCTGATTCTAATCCCCACTCTCGGTTTTGTTGAATAAGGAGTTGAGAGAGCCACTGGGCATATATTTGTACACCAACAATTATTTGGAGCCCACAGCGCAAAATCCCAACATCGTCACCAAATTCAAACGTTATGTGATTTCGATGGTGCAGAATTGTTTCTCTCCTTCGCTCACGCTCTCCAACTTCTTAACGACCACCAGAGAGTCGTCTGTTAGGATCCCTTTGAAGATGAAACGAAAGCCCCCGTCTCCCAGCCGCTAGGAAATGTTCCTCGTTGCAATCTTAAGCACTTGGTAAGTGAATACCTTCAGTACTCCTGGCAGGGTTTCTGTTACAAATGATGGATGCCTGCAATGCTAGACAAACAATATCACAAAGGCCGCAATGACAACCAAACCACTCACCACACCGCCCACAGTTAAGAAAAACAATTGCACACCAAAATTTATTTTACATTATATTAATCACAGATAAAATACATCAATCATTTGGTCTTTCATATAAATTCATCATAACTATACAATCACTTAGTTGAGAAATTCTTTCAAGAAAATACTGAATTAGGAAATATTTTAATTAGAGTAAATATCTCATATTTAACTAATTAACAGATAGCCAACTCACATGAAAATTACATTTATGATGAGGAATCTCACACAATATGTACAAGAAAAGTGGGAGTTAAATCTCCTAAGTCCCTCTCTTAAAGAGTTGGTTTTCTTGTTTACAATGTCTTCATTAACTTCTTTAACCATTTTTACAATCTCATAGAGTGAACTCCAACAAGCTGTCTCATAACCCTCATAAAGGTGTAGTTGGAAATATGGATCTCACTAAGTAAATTACTTAACAACATCCCAAGTTGGCGCATAACCTCACCTCACAAGAAGACCACTCCCACATCTTCAACAAATGAGGGATCATTCCCTAGATCCACAACTGCCAAACTATCTGGAAAACCATCCATATTGAGTTTTACACCCATCAATCTCTTAAAATTGTGGCTTTAGATACAATCAATTACCTCTTTGCAATAAAAACTGAACTACTAGTCATTCCATGGACAAGCTCCCATCTCCGGAAATAAATGAGTGCCAACTACCTAGTTGTATAAAAGAGTTATCTAAATACCGAATGTATCTAGAGTTTTACAAAATGACCTCTCTTTCCTACTTTGAATATTCATCCTCATAAATTTTACAAACAAATTATAATACAAAATTTCTTCTATCAAAAAATAATATAACTATATCAAGACTAATGACCTTCTCTAATGTCCTTCTACAAATGGATGATGTGTCACAAATATGTAAGTATAGGTAATACAATAAAACCTATAGAACATTAAAGTTTTGTTAATTCCTTTTCACGTTCCAAATCAAAGAGGCTTTGATGATGGAAATCGGAAGACTCACCGAAGTGAGCTTAATCATTTCATTAACAAACATGAGAATTGATACATCCTGGCTATCGTAAAAACTACAACAATTGTCATTATTTTTCAACTACTCCTACCGATTTGACTGCTGGCCATTGACTGCCATCTATTGTTGTTATAAGAACAAGGTTTATTGGCATCTTGATTAATATTTTAACAAACCTCCCCTTAATCACGATGCTGGTCTGAGTCTCAGCTAGGCCTTACAATACTGCATAAAAAAAAATTGATAAGAGGGTTATCATTTTTCCTGTTGATTTCACATAGCACAACTCTCTTCAGTGGACATGGTGTTGCAGACATTCCTATCCGCCAACACTCCACTCGATATTCTCTGTGATCTACACCACACAGGCTTCATGGTATTCATTAGCAGACACTTGGTTGCGAACACTCTTATCTGTGAACACTCCAATGGATACTCTTTACGCCACATAGTCGTCACGGTCGACACACCCTTCTTCAACAGACACTCGGTTGTAGACACTCCTATTTGCCAACACTCCACTGGTTCTACACCACCTAGGCATCAAAATCTTCGCCAGGAGACACTTGGTTGCAAACACTCTTATTTGCCAACACTCTACTAAATCTATATGAGCCACACAGGAATCACGGTCGACACAATATTCATCAGCAAACACTTGGTTGTAGACACTCCTATATGCCAACAGTCCATTGGATCACTCTTTGCACCACATAGGTGTCATAGGCAACACAACCCTCTTTAGTGGACACTCCGCTAGAAACAACACTCTCCAACAACATCAACGACATGGCATACTTCACTTTCCCTTCACAATCACCAAGCCAAGCCATCCTATAGATCTTCACACCACAAAGCTCACAACTCTGCACACCATCGAGCTTACAGCTCTGGCTTTGAGATCATATTCTCCTAGGATCACCCTTTTACCCTCTTCCAGACAACGATGGACCTCACACAGCTCCACGAGACTCTGGCAATGAGTCTCACCACACGGGATCCTGCATCATATCATAAATATGCGCCTCCTTCACACCATACAACTCCATAGCAAGAAACACACCATTTTTCAAGCAATGGCTTCCCATGTTCTCAGCTCACTCACCGGATCCACACTTTCACATCTCCTCAGCGCACCAGAGATCCATCTCTCTTAATTGAGAACATGCCTAGCAATGTCTATGCTCCCCACACAAATGGAAATGCCATCAGCATCACATACCTTTATAATAACTATTCATGCTTCTGAACAACGTTTTCCAACAACGAGCTCTCCTTCTCTGGTCGATGATCAACTTAGTATGCCAACAACACTCTGCAAACACCTCCATGGAGCTCACACAACAGCTCAACCTCAGTTCCGTTGCATTCAATTTGCAGGGTTTGTCCTTTTTTGTTTTGTTTCACAACTTTGGCTTCACATGGATCAACCTTCAACGTGGCCCATCCTACGCCATCCAACTCGGTGGATCGTCCCTACAGCACCATCCACAACCTCAAGTGCTTTCTTTTTCACGTTAGACTGGCCAACTAAAAGCTTCTGTAAATACATTGATCAACCCTACAACACCATCCACAACTTCCAACGCTTCATGTGGAAGGTTATGTGTTCATTCCATGCTCACTGACCACCAATTTTAATGGATCTATAGACTGAGGCTCACATCCAACTAGTCAATCCACGTTTCCATATCTTGAATAGTTAAAACACGGCAATGCAACTTAGAAAAAATAGGAGGAGAATGGTTCCACAAAGCCTCTACTCCAAGCTCCACGACTCTGGTCAATGCACATAGATTAACTGTTGCACAGATTCGCAACGACAACTCCATTGGTTCTTATTGTCCGTTGCTTGTATCTTTTCTTTAGCGGCTAATACTTCTACATGCGACTGTCTCCTCTGATTCATTCATCGCAACCATTGTCGAATAAAATGTGACCACCACACGCTTGACGATTTTGGCCATCATGCATGCCCTCAGAACATTCAGCATTCTGTCAACTATCGGCTTGATCATGTCCTCCTCTGGATCTTTGGGTATGAACTCGGTAGGAGTTTCCATATGAAAAACACCGTCGCAGCTAGTGATGGCGGCATCGAAACTGTCATCTTCCAATAGCTCAGCTCGGAAGAGCTTGAGTTGTTGGGAAATTCTGATAATTCCAGAACAAAAATGAACAGAGAATAATGCTCTGTTTTCTAACACAGAGAAACTAAAATTGTTTCCTGAAGATAGAGTTTCACACATGCACAAAAAAAACTTGTATTCATTAACAATACTAATTGTTACAAAAAAGGTCTTCCTCTAACAGAGGGATTACCACAAGAACGCTTTAGATGCAGTTCCAAAAAAAAAAAATCACTCTGTCTCTCCTTGAAAAATTAACACTGTTGTGTGTAATTTTTTTTTCTTCTTACATTCGCGTTGCTGCGTATTACATTACATTTTTTTTTAACAAAAAGACATAACATTACGTTTTACTTGTGCCGTAAAAAAAACTACTCTCGTGAATTAAAAACAATAAAAATAAATGCTTCACCTATATTTACCAACCACAGTAAGTTTTCATTAATTACTTCACTAATAAATGGTGGCTCATTGATAAAGTATGCAGCCAATTGGTCCTATGTTTGCCACCAATATCTTCCGAGCATCAAGATTGTACAGTCTAGTCAACTGAGGTCTGTACCAATGGATGGGACTCTATACGAATTCTTCAAGAGTAACTTGTTTCCTCCCTTCCGTTCCAAGCATGGAGATCAGCTCTTCTCTGGTATTAGCAAAGTTGTCGATCTGTGCATCCATAGGAAGCCTACCAATCCAATCGGACGGTTGTCGGAAAAATTGCACGACCCTTTCTTACCAAACTTTACGCATCGGGGAAAATTGTATTTGCAAAACCGCTCAGAACACGTGTCGACTGATGAATGTGATCACTGCTCCCCAGAGAGTTACCACCATTCGATAAAAAGCGGTGCAGGGAAACTGGCGGTTTTGATTCTACAGTTGAATGTAACATTTCAACACTCCCCTTTAATTTCAACTGCTGGGTTATCAGTCATACCCAGACACTTCCTCAAAAACTCAAAACTTTTCTACCCCAATGGTTTGGTCAGAATATCTGCAACCTGCTCCTGAGTTCTGCAATGTTCTAAAACAATTTCTCCATTGTTTACCAATTCTCTGATGTAATGAAACTTTGTGTCATTGTGTTTCGTTCTCTTATGAAACACATAATTCTTGGATAATGCAATAGCTGAGCTATTGTCACAAAAAATAATAGTTCATTTTGCTTGCTCTTGGCACAAACTCCTTAACATCCTTCTCATCCAAATTACTTGACACGCTGCTGTTGTAGTTGCCACATATTTGGCCCCTGCTGTAGACAACGCTACAATAGGTAGTTTTTTAGAAGCCCATGAAATGGCTCCTGAACCCATGTGAAAAACATAACCGGATGTGCTTTTCCGATCATCTACACTTCCAGCCCAATCACTATCAATGTATCCAATTAAATCTAAACATTCTGAAGCAGTATATAAAATGCCAAACTTTTTAGTACCTTTAACATACCTCAGAATCCTTTTTGCTATCTGCCAATGTGCTTCTTTTGGCCTCTCCATGAATCTGGAAATCAAACTAATAGCATGCATTATATCCGGCCTAGTTGCAGTCAAATACATGAGGCTACCAACTATGATCTTGTACAAACTAGGATCAAAATCCTTGTTGTTGTCCTCTTTGCTGAGTTTTAATCCCATCACTATGGGAGTGATTGTTGCTTTGCTCTCGTGCATATTAAATCTTTCCAACACTTCGCTAACATATTTCGCTTGTGAGATAAAAATCCCATTTCCATTTTTTTCTACTTCTATTCCTAAGAAGTATTTCAGCAAACCCATGTCAGTCATTTCAAATTCTTCTTTCATGACTATTTTGAAATTTTCAATAAGGTAATCATCATTACCTGTGAAAATAACATCATCAACATGTAACACAACATTTAGTATTTTACTATCCTTTTCTTTGATATAGAGGGTGGGTTCTCCCTCACACTTTTCAAATCCATTTTCCAGTAGATAGGAATCTATCCTACTGTACCACACTCTTGGTGCTTGCTTCAACCCATAAAGAGTTTTCCTCAATCTGCACACTTTGTGCTTTTGGCCTTTCTTTTCATAGCCTAGAGGTTGTTCAATGTAAACCTCTTCCATTAACACTCCATTTAGGAATGCTAACTTCACGTCCATTTGGTAAACTTTCCACTTGTTTTGTGGTGCTATGGACAACACTGCTCTCATGGTTTCCATTCTAGCAACCGATGCGAAAGTTTCCTCACAGTCTCTCCCATGTTGCTGCTTATCTCCTTCGGCAACAAGTCTTTCCTTGGGCCTTTCTATTTTGCCTTCAGCATTACTCTTGGTCTTGTAGACCCATTTAAATTCAATGACTTCTTTTGCTTTTGGTAGTTCAACTAAATCCCATGTCTTGTTTCTTTCTATGGCAATGATCTCCTCATCCATAGCTTCTATCCATTTCCTATCCTTAATTGCTTCTTCAAAATGAACAGGGTCATCAACATGACAATATAAAGCAAACAAAGAGTTCATACGTTCATTTGTTGCCTCTTGTTCATAAACGTCACTTAAATTTCTAAACTTCTTACCTCTTTCATTTGGTGTACAAGTGCTTGAAGAAGCACTTGCATTTCCTCCTTGTGGTATGCTTGGAGAAGCAATTTCATTTCTCCTCATGGGTGTCTCTTGTTGCCCTTGTGTTGGTGCTGCTATTTGGGGATGTATTTCAGCCATCTCCTCATCATCTTCATCATGTGACAAAGAGTTTTTAACATTCACTGTTTTTTCTATGCTTCCATCCCAAGCTTCCTCCTCAATGAACTGAACATCTCTACTCACAATAAGTTTCTTGGTGGATGGGTTATACAACATATAAGCTTTGGATTCCTCACTGTATCCAATGAAAAGACATTTCTCCCCTTTGTTGTCCAACTTCTTCCTTAGTTGATCTGGAATATGTGCATAAGCCAGACATCCAAAAACTTTCATGTGGGTGACTCCTTGCTTTGTCCCACTCCATGCTTCTTCTGACACTCTGTTCATGACTGCGTTTGTATGGCATCTATTCAAAATGTATGTTGCACAGTGTACAACTTCAGCCCAATAATCATTTGGCAAATGCTTTGCCTTTAACATACCCCTCGCCATATCCATGATTGTCCTATTCTTCCTTTCGGCAACTCCATTTTACTACGGAGTGTACCTAGTGGTAAACTGCTTATGAATTCCATTTTCTCTACAAAAACGTAGAAATTCTTTGGAGATATACTCACCTCCTCTATCAGTTCTTAGAAATTTGATATGCAGCCCACTTTGGTTTTCTACAAGTGCTTTGAAATTGCAAAATCTTTCAAACACTTCACTTTTGTTCTTCAGGAAATATACTCAAGTTTTTCTAGTAAAGTCATCAATAAATGTTAGTATATAGTGGCTGCCTGCAAGTGATGGAGTTTGCATCGGTCCACATAAATCTGAGTGGAAAATCTCTAAGGGTGCTTTTGCCCTTATGCTTTTCCCAGATGGAAAACTTTCTCTGTGTTGTTTCCCCAAGATACAACCTTCACAAAGGCTATCTGGTTTTTCTATCAATGGTAATCCTCTTACCATTCCTTTTATATTCAACAAGTTAAGACCTCCAAAGTTGAGATGTCCAAATCTTAAGTGCCACAACCAATTTTCATCTTTTGGTTCGCTTTGGAAAGCCTCTTGTGTCATTGCTGCTATTTATTCTCCATTTTTTAAATTTGCTTTCATTCTGAGAGGGAACATCTTGTTCCTTGTCATCTTCACTTCAGCAATACATCGTTTGTTGGGTGTTTTATCCATAATGGTGTATACATCATTCACAAAGAAAACATTGTATCCCTTTTGAATAAGTTGTCCAATACTTAAAAGGTTACATTTCATTCCAGGAACATAATAAACATCTGCTATGGTTTTCTTTTCACCTTTCCTTGTTAAAACATTTACTTCTCATTTTCCCATAACAGAAACTTTACTATCAGTCCCTAGTGTGAATTGTGACTTCACACTCTGATTTAACATAGAAAACAGGGCTATGTTTCCTGTCATATGGTTACTACAACCGGAGTATAGAAACCATACATCTTCACTCTTTGCTTCAACCATATTACAAGCTAAAAACAAATTATCTTGGATGATATTTTCTCTAGTGAAATTTGCACTAGTTCTATTATTCATATCATGCTGCTTCTTCCTACATTTATTTGCATAATGCTCATATTTTTTACAATAGTGACATTGGACATTGGATTTATCATACCTTTTTCCTTGAGCATGATGTTGTCTTCTTTGTTCGCTGCTGCCTTGGCCTTGGTTCTGATTTGGATTGTTGCCTCTTCCTTGAGCATTTGCTGAACTGTTTCTTCCACCTCTGTTTTGGCTTCTGCTTCTTCCTCTCTTGTTTCGTCTGCCTTGACCTCTTCCTCTTCTAAAGAACATCTAGGTCTTAAAGGCATGCTCTAGAGATGAATTTTCATTTCTACTCAATCTCTGCTCATGTGTCATTAATGATGCATGTAGTTCATCAATTGAGAAGTTTGTGAGATCCTTTGTCTCTTTTATGGTGGTGACAATTACATCGAACCTTGAGGGTAGGATCTTCAATAGTTTCTCCACAATTCTCCTTTTTTTCAAGAATCTCTCCATAAGACCTTATCTGTGTGACTAGACCAATCACATGTGTGAAGAATGAGTCAATATTATCTGACTCCTTCATGCAGAGATTCTCAAAATCTCTCCTCAGCAACTGTAGTTTTGTTGTCTTCACTTTCTCCATGCTTTGATAGGCTATCTTGAGTGTTTTCCATGCTTCTTTGGATCTTTTGGCTACTGCTATCCTTGGAAACACACTCTCATGCACTGCTTGATACAAAAAGTAGAGGGCTTTAGAATCCTTCTTCGTATTGCTCTTCAACAGCTCTTTCTCTGCCTGAGTCAAATTATTAAACTCATCTTCATCTGCTGGCTCTTCAAAACCATCTTCAACAAATTCCCATAAATCTTGGGAAGCAAACAAAGCTCTTATAGTTATTACCCAATAGTCATAGTTTTTCCCATTAAATTGTGGGAGCTGAGTATTAAAGGTACCCATGCTAGTGCTGGCTCCAGCCATTCTTGCACTCTTAACTATGCGTCAAAATACTTGACTGTGTGTTCAAAATAACTCACTGTCCTCAACAGTAACACAAAAACTAACATGAGAAATACCTTAGATTCTTTCTTGACTGAGTCTTCACTCTGCTGGAGAAGCTGCTGCAACAAGAAATCCTTCAGCTTCTTTGACACCTTCAAAGAGCCTGGACAAGCTTTGATACCATGTTGGGAATTTCTGATAATTCCAGAACAAAAAATGAACAGAGAATAATGCTCTGTTTTTAACACATGGAAGCTAAAATTGTTTTCTGAAGAATAGAGTTTTACACACACATAAAGAAACTTGTATTCATTAATAAAACTGTGGTTACAAGATTCTTCCTGTGCCAGAGGGATTCATCTAAATAAAAACTGAGAGACTTTCTGAGCTTACGAAAGCGGCAAATTAAGAAACATTAAGAAGAAATATAAACAGTGCCAAGGATGAAGCCGCTATTCTTCACAACGACGCCCAGACCATAATATTTTTCTTCCAAAACGGATACAACAGTCTCTCTGCACTGCTATGCAGTACAAAGAAAATTTAACTGTCTCTCCTTGCAAAAAATCAACACTGTCGTGTAATTTTTGTTTTTCACTTCATGCTCTCGTGGTGCTGCATCTTTTTCATTTTCAACCAACAACAAAAATAGGATATATCTTTTTTTTTTACTTGACATACTCCGGTAAAATAAAAAACAATAAAATTAAAAATTTACCAACGTTTACCAACTGGAGTAAATTTCATTAATTACATTACTGAAAAAACTCGGAGTCAAACAAAATTTCACTTCACGTCACGTCCATGGTGCAGGCCTGTATATCAACCGTTGATCCAATCAGACCGCTGCCAAACGATATCGCAAGGTTCTACTTACCGATCTTTACGCTCCGAGGAAAGGTTGCTTTGGAAAACTGCTGATTGTGATCGCTGCCCTCCGGAGAAAAAACCACCGCTCGGTGAAAGGCGGTGCAGGGAGAACGAGCGGTTTTCTGCGCTGCAGTTGAAATTACCATTTCAACAAAAAAAGTCTAATAGATAAAAAAATAAAATTCAAATTTTGAATATAGTGATAATTATTTGCTTTTAAAGAAATGATTTTTTTAGGGTGTGTTTTTTAATGTTATTGGTTGAAATTTGATTAAAATTTGGGAAATAATAGTTTTAAGTTGCATGTATGATTTGGCTAGTTTCTAACATTTTTGTACATTGATTTGATGAGGTGAATTTTTTGGTTTTTTTGCTAAATAGTTTTTTAACTTAATTTTACCAAAATTTAATTATAAATTGAAATGATAATAATTTTAAGATATGAATTAAATAAAGTTTTGTTTTATTGAATTTAAGCAAAAAAAATTTAATAAACTTTATTTCAAGCTTTTTAATAGGGAGTACAAATAAGGTTTTGATTCACATGCACTTTTTTGTTTGGCTACCAGCTTGTCTACCTCACATATGAAGGAAATAAGTTAATGACCCAAGACTCACAGATATCACTGAAAATGAAAATTTACCCCCTTACAAACAAATTTCTATGGCATGGTTTTCTCTAAATAACAGTGATAAGCCACCTTAATAACTATCCCACAACTAATTTGACAACTTAATTATGATGGATATTCTCACTATCTTTAAATTTATATTATTCATTTAGAAAATTTGATTGTAAATTTTTTTAAATTAATTTTTAGATACCCTAAATGCAAATCTGCCCAAACAAAAGTTAACTAATTTTAAAATAATTAATTAGAAAGACATTATTATTTTTTTGCGACAGATTTCAAAAATGATACTCAAATCAATTCACATACCGAAGGTTCAGTTCAGAAACTTATCCAAAATAAAATGATGGGATAAAAATGATGAGATGGTTTGGTTGCAGCGTGCCCCATATACAACCTTGTTTCCTTATTTATTATTTATTTTTCAGAAATTCTTTGAGTTTTTTTCAAATTATTTGAAACCTAAAATGATAAGATTTTATTTAGAATTTTGTTCACTTCATATATAAGATTTTCACCAAAATCCAGAGAACTTGCGATTTGAGGAGGATGCATAAAACTAACTAAAATTATTTTTCACTATATTTAATTAAGAACTCTAAAAAATAACAATTAAAAAATACTTTGAAAATGCATAAAACTCAGCCGCTCAAAATCAAAATATTCTGATTCAACTTAGGAGGAATCGCGATTTCTAGAAGATGCATAAAACTAATTTCCCATATATTCCGAGCAAGATTTAGCAAAAATGCACAAAACTCCCCGCTCAAAATGAATTTATTCTGAAACGATGATATGGATGCCTCATTCTAGCTTAAGGTTCATTTCTTATGGTTGGCTCATTATATCAAATTAAATCAATGAATTTAATGATTTTTTTTAATA